>LJIJ01002738.1:0-24080 GCA_001718145.1 Orchesella cincta
CAAATCAATTAAAATAGCTAGAACTCCCAGCAACATCTATGTTACCAAAACAAGAATGGAGTAAATGCGTTAAGCATGGATGATTGCAATGGATGCCATTAGCCACACGTTGTTGGTTGCGCTGTTCCGAGTGGGCTGCCACATCCCAGTAGACCTGAAGTAGGCCTATGTGTAGTCAAAGTTTGCAAGCGGAAAGAAACACAATTAAACCCGAATACGAAAACGAAGCCAGCACGGGCGAAATAGGATGTTCCATATAGCGCATAAAGACATTTTAGGAAGCAGGCCTCCTTTCCATGTGACAGACGTTTGCAAAAACCTCCCAAAGATCTGCATAATAAAAACGTGATTGCTTGTATATATTCGAGAACAGATTGCTGTTAAAGGTTTGACTTACTTTGTGATGACTGCTTTTCAAAATCCGGAGCAGCAGGTTGAGGCAACCTCGATGAAGTCTACGCAACATTAATCTTTGTGAAAGAGTCCAAAATTTTACAAAAACTGCGAATTGAAGTATCCAGAGCGTTATTGTGGGAGGGACCTTCTACAAAAAATAAGTGTATCAGCTCCTTTCCGTGCATGGGATGATTTGAACCCATAATATGACCGTGCAGAGCATAAAAAATAAGATTTTGAGTCGATCCTTTTTTAATTACTTCTTTTTGGCTGGAATCAGTGTTTGGAACCACGTGAAAGTAATGGACAGGTGCCATATATCCTTTGTGCAGAAAAATATAAGCTTGAGTATCGAATAAGGTTTTTTTGTATAAGCATTGTAGAAGAATGCAACTGAGAACGCTGTGGCCGCTTTTTATTGCTACGGTCGACGGCGAAGTAATGACCTGGAGTGCTATATAACGATCACAAGTTGCGCGATAGACTATTTCATAATTGTCGGCGATAATAATACATTACAAAAACTTGTTTGTTTGCCAATTCATTACATAAATTTTCTGCTAAGATAATGATCAATTGATTTTCCATTCAAACTAATGCACATCTAAGCTGAGCTGATCTATAGCAATTTATTATTTAGTTTCATCTATTATTTTTTGTTATTTTGTCCAACCATAAGTTCGGTGCTAATGTTTTTTAAGAAGTCTGTAGGTCTCTAAAGGATTAGTTAAACTTATCTAACTAAAGCCAACCTAGTGGAATTGGTTCCGAAAATTATTTCAGGTAAAACCATCATTGGCTCGATGTGCTTTCAACATGTATAAAAAGCCATAAAAATACGCACTAAAGTAGGGAAATGCGCGAAAATTGTCAAAAATAGCCTGAGCCAAACTGCCGGCGTAAGTGCATTTTGTTAAAAGCAGGGCGTAAAGTAAACCAATTTAAATATTTTAGTCTCATATACTCCGTAAAAACCTTTGTCGTCAATATGTTTAAGTGAGTGTTCCAGAGTTTGGAAATTTACCTTAGATAAAAGATATTGTTTCATATTGGCTAGTGTTTATGCTTTCAAATATGCCAATGAATTATCCTTACTAACTTCCTTATACTGTAATTTTCTTTTTCTTCTTTGCCGAATTGTCTTTTAAAAAATATGTGAGAGAGACCGACAAAAGTTTCTAAAAAGAAATACTTTACACAAACATACAGTGTGAATCAAAGTTATATCAATCTAAAATAAACTAGTGTGCTGCTCTAGTGATGTAGATTAAACAGTTTTAGGTGCATTGAGATATTCTCTCAGGGGCGGCGGAATCCAAACTTAGTGTATTATTTGCCTACCCTGTTCATACTAAGTATTACCGTGAGGTAATCAAATGTGAGGAGCCAGAGCAAATAGGCTGCACTCACGCACTGGAATATGGGGGATAGGAAACAGTAGGCGTCCTCTCTGATTTGCATGGCATTGGTATTACCTGCCGTGCAAATTTCTTTGCACCAGCAGACTCGACCCACACCAAATCAGCACACAAACATCCCCATTTAGGATCACCAAGACAAATCGACCATCACCCAACGCATATACCAATTTTCTCTTACCATACCATATCTTCCTATAGAGAAGGGAAGGCTCTATAGGGAAATACTGTAGTGTTATTAGCCACTTCCCTGAACAACACTACAGTATTACGCCGTCCCGTACTAACAGAGCCCAAAGGACGAATTAGCACCGGCGAGTTGGTTTTTTGCTTCCTTGAGAGGATTTGAAACCCCCTACTTAGCACATCGTAGCCGAGAGGCTAGCATTCTCAAGCCAACTCGCGCGTGCTTTTTTTTAAGTGATTAGATAGCGTCAATCCTTCACATCAAGGCCTAATTAAATTTTTTTATTTTTGTGTCGAATATAAACATCATACAAGGAAGTAATTACGAAAATCGTTGTTGAAATAATTTATTGTAGTAGATTTTAATTAGGCTATATTTTAATCACGATGATATTTTGCGTTTTCTTTGTGCAAAGATAGTGTGAGAAAACTTGACAAAAGTTTGCTAAAGGAATACTTTAAACGAAATATGTTAGGCAGAATTCTTTTTAAACAATATTATTTTACGCACATTTAACGAAAACTCAGGTCAGTTTGATCAATGCAGGAATACTCAACCAGGGTTTGTCACGGGAGTGAGCGCTCATACAGCAAAAGTTTGGCTATACTCCATTATAAGCATTTGAGGAGGTGGCAACGATTTCAGCATAAAGCGTGCAGCCCGATTTCCGGCTGCCATATTTCTCTAGCATTATCATTTGGCATGATCGCTTTCCTTACTTAGCGCTCAACTGGGTTTTGATGTGGAATAACGCGAGACATCATATGTAGGACATAAAGCATGAGAAAGCAGTGACGCAGTCATTGCAATTTTATCCAGCACAAAAAACAAGAATTGCCGGAAGCCTGATATACTTTTGTAACCCAAGAGATAATATCTACTGTAATGAAGCTCAAAAATGCAAGATACTGGGAGCTATGAATAAAGTAATAGTTCACAACAATGCTGTCCTGTTGAAGAACCTGGTTGTATGTAAAAGATGTCAAAAGTTTGAGCTTGCCCGATAGCTATGGTAGATTCTTCTTCAGGATTTTTAGGTTTTGAGCACCAAAGAGACGATAAGAGATGACTGCACCATATCGGACTGCAAGCCAATACCGCTTCCCGCCAACGAAATGGCCAATTCGGCAATAAAGAGCAATACTTGCCATTATGTTCTGAAAGCAAAAAGCCAAGAGGGCGTCAATTAAGAGTAAAGCATCAGCTTGCAATTTGCATCTGAAAGACCACACTCGTTTCAATAGTTGGGGATCTGTACAACTGGGAATCGTTGAAATAAGCATAATTGTGTAGTGCGACATTGCAAGCGCATAAACCAGCTGTAAAGATGGTTGTAGGGAACAGATGCCCGTTCTAGGAATAGCAATGCCGTGGCAAAGAATGAGTATTTTGAGAATGTTTAACGTTCCTTTCCGCCTTTTCCCAATTTTTTCAATAATTTCGCTGCATGAAATACGGTCAAGTATAAACATGGTCTCATGAATTTTTATTTCGGTTATATTAATTTTCCGGTTTGTTTTTTATTAAAATTAGCGGATTTTGAAATTAGAAGATTTTTCAAACCTGAATTCGATCATGTTGGAAGAGGCTGCTGCAACGTGAGTTCCCGTTGAATTAGTAGAGCTTCTGGCTTTGATTTATGGAGACCCGGGGGGGGGGGGCCCATTCAGTGACTATGTCCCATTGCTACACACAAAAAGGCTTTCAAAGCGTGATAAGCACGCCGAGCTAGCTTTTCTTCCTTCGAGCACCGAACTGGAGGCGAGAAGTGTGACGCTGTAGAAAGTAATTAGAATATTCTTTGATTGTGCTCGGAGTATCAACCTGCCCGGTAGTCTTGAATGTACCGGTTTGGGTGGAGGAATTGGTAGACAGGTAAATGTTCCAGGAAACGTTCCGACGAGCTCCTGAACTCGCAGGTTTCACTTTTATGTAAGCTAAATAAAATTTTTCCCGAATAAGCATCGTGAAATGAATTTCTGGAAGGACTTCATTCAAGAACGATGACTGCTGAAGGTTTCTTGAAAACGCTCCCCGCCCCCGAGGCCTCTTAGCTGGCCACATCACACAGTGGTTCTTGTAACCTGTGGGTTTGTGAATTTAAACCTCTGAAATACTTTAGAATCCGAGGCGCGTGGCATAACCTTCTCTTGTATACCCTTATACCTTTATATTTATTAATCGCCCATGGGCGCCGGAAAGAGTGCCCAATACTTAAAGTCAGCTAAAGTAATAGGGCACCACGCTTGAGTTATCCTTTTCTGTCCACATTAGCCTCTAATCGATTAACGGCACATGTATCATTCGCATTTGAAATGCAGTCCACGTCATTCCTCTCTGTCTCAGCACCCTTGCATCCAATTGCACGATCGACTCCGACCTTCTAGCACTTAATGCTGACGAGAACAGCGCCAAAAGTTTTCAGAGGTTGTTACTATACCGTGATATACTTTTTGAGGAATATAACCTTGTGCCGTGTCCAAATTTTTGTGTTACGTATGAGGTTAAATAAAAAGTCGAATGAAACACGACGCGTCTTGTTTTACAAAGTTTTTTTAAGGCAATCCTGGTAGTTACAAAAGATCTCCGGAATCGCCTACTTACGGGCCTTCAAATGTTTCATGGTGAATGGAAAAAAGTCCTAATGACTCAAGTATGAATTGATTTCAGAAAACCTATGTGAAATGGTGAATTTGAGCAATATTTTAGCATTTCAAGTCCTTCATTCCCATTTGGCACGCGTTTTAAATCTTCGCTTATCTACGCATAGTATTTGTTCTGCGTAATATGTTAAGAGCTGGTACATGGTATTGGCTGGTCGCCTGAGTAGTTCAAAAATTTGTTGTTGTTGACCAGGTGAGTTGCTTACTATGCGCATCTGTCACTAGAGTCATTTCTCGTGTTCCATGCTATACATGAAGTTTTGGTTGAAGAGGAGAAGTCAGTAAAGTAATATTTACAATTAAGAAATGAGTTAAAATGTACTGGATGGTAGACAAAATTTATTACATTTTAAAAGTCGAGGCTTTGATAGCGGCTACACTCTGGATGAATTTTAAAATCCAAAAACGGAAATGGAAGCATGGAGTTTACTACCAAACCAGAACTGTTAATACATAAACAAGCCGATTTTGGTTTCAGTATCAAAGACATCAAAGTGAATAAAGTTGAGTTGCAAGTTTTTCCATTTTCTACCTTCCAATTTGAAGTTGTTAGTTGCATTTGCATACATGCAAAATTCAATTTTCATTTATAGTTCATATAGTGAATAAGTGCTGTTTTGCAGATAAGCATTTATCATTTTGTAGTAGGTTGGAAATGCCTAAAATGGAACTCAGC
This sequence comes from Orchesella cincta, assembly GCA_001718145.1. Taxonomy (NCBI): domain Eukaryota; kingdom Metazoa; phylum Arthropoda; class Collembola; order Entomobryomorpha; family Orchesellidae; genus Orchesella; species Orchesella cincta. The sequence continues at coordinate 5,341 of LJIJ01002738.1, forward strand.
TTACTCCATTTTTAACTCTTTACACTACAATACAGCACGTGTTCAGCGTCTCAAAGTACCCTAGAAACACTACTTCACTTGCCTGAACTCTCCGGGCACGAAAGATAACTCCCTTGTTAGTTGGGATAAAGTGAGCAGTGCGCAAACTTGGTGGTTACAACGTGTGCATCATTTGAGACTGGATTGCTTTGCATTATGAACATTTGGCATCCCTACCAGTACGTGGAGTTTCATCCCATTTCGAGGCATTATGTAACATCGATTTAATTATCATTGAAAATAGGCTGAATTGCTCATGAATACCCATGCTCGAGGCTCTGGTAGAATTACAAAAAATCAGGAAAATTTTCGTACCTTTTTAGTGACTTACGAGTGAAACGAGTTCGTTTCGTAATTTAATAGAATCTATATTTACATCAATCTTTAACCGGTTCTTAAATGGGCTTTCGAGTTAATATTGGGCATGTTATTAAGGAAATTGGGTAGTATTGTTGTGAGAACTTAAGTTGCTAAAAGTAGCCAGTTTTCGTAGGTTTGAAATACATTAGACGAAAAACATCTACTTTTCTCACATCCCATCACTCACGAGCCTTAAATTATTTATGTACGTGGTATGGCGGAACAAAAAATCAATAGTATTGTATTATTGTCTCGAGTTTTACGTGGTAACTGAACAGAGTTATATTTAAGAACTTTGTAAATATATAGTGCTTCTGGAATTTGTAAATGGATTCGAAAAGTGATTTTTTAATTTATTATGACTAATTGCAATTAATATGTTTTTAACAAGCTACTAAAATAGTTCATCGCATTGATAACCAGAAATTGCAATATGGGCACTGTAAGGAGAATGCAAACTCACCTGTTTTTAACACCTTTAAACCTAAACTTTTCCTGCAATAATTGAGAGCTGGCAATAATTAAGTTGATAAAAGTAACAATTTTGGGTCGATTAGAAACACATTCGACGACAAAATAAATTTTCTGACACCATATTACTATCAGCGAGATTTCAATGAACTAAGCACAAATAGTTGCTTGTAGTTTAAAGTTATTTTAAAACTAAGGTGAACCTTAACCTAAATAAAAATTTAAACACAATACACTATGCTATAACGTGCAACTTAACGCCATCATAAATGTCAAAAATTTACTACTAAACTAGTAACAAGCTGACCGTTTTATTAATGTAAAAACTAAACAAATTCAAAGATGTGAGTTCATCACATAAGTTTTAAGTTATAATAACATACAAATACAATGTGGTTTATACTAGCCGAAAAACTCTTTAACCTGAGATTTTTAAATGCAGTATTATGAAACGGGTTTCGCACAAAGGAAAAGGATCATTAGCTAACATATTTATACTTAAATTATTTGATCTTTTCCAATATATGTGCAGTCAGGTATTAATTTACATCAGATTCTAGAAAAAATTTAAAGTGATTTTGTTACTATAGTAATAACAGGCTGACAATTTGATCAATGCAAAAACTAAACAAATTCAAAGGAGTGAGCTCATCAACAAAATTGTTATAACCGATATAAACTTTGAGGCAAGAAAGGGCTCTTGTGTTTCGCTCAATCAATTTTCGTTCTTTTGTAACGGTTACATTTGCTAATAATCCATTTCGCATCTCAACAATATTCGTTTTAGACTCAGTGAAGAGACGTCCAAACACAGTGGTGTACACCGCAAGAAACCAAGCTGCAACGAATACTGCTGCCACAAAATAAACCATCTCAAGAGACGACATGTCTCTACCTAATGAAATGACCAAGTAAGAGCTCAAAATAATGCAAGTCATTGCAGTAAGAAGCATACTGCTCACTAGTTTGTCTTGCTGTGTGATATTATAGTATCGACTCATAATTTCCAGCTGTTTGTAGTAAACCAGGTTTTTGGAGGAGAGAACAACGGATTTAGCAAACCCTACATAGCGCTTTATGCAGTACGCTGGACCAACGAAAAACAAATCAATAAAATAGCTAAACTTCCAGCAACATCTATAGTTACCAAAACGCAAAAATGGAGTAAATCGTTAACTGGATGATTGAAATGGGATGCCATAGCCACAGTTTTGTTTCTGTTACAGTGCTTTCACATCCCAGTAGACTGAAGTAGCCAAAGGTAGTCAAATTGCAAGGAAAAATCCACATTAAACCCGAATACGAAAACGAAGCCAGCACGGGAAATAGAGTTCCATATACGATAAGACATTTTAGGAACGCAGCCTCCTTTCCATTACACGTTTGCAAAAACCTCCCAAAATCTGCATAATAAAACGTATTGCTTGTAATATTCGAAACAATTGCTGTTAAAGTTTGACTTACTTTTGTGATGACGCTTTTCAAACCGGAGGAGCAGGTTGAGCAACTCGATGAAGCACCACATATCTTTGTGAAAAGTCCATTTTACAAAAACGCAAATTGAAGATCCAAGCGTTATTTGGAGACCTTCTACAAAAATAACCATATCAGCTCCTTTCCGTGCATGGATGATTTGAACCCATAATATGACCGTGCAGAGCATAAAAAATAAGATTTTGAGTCGATCCTTTTTAATTACTTCTTTTTTGGCTGGAATCAGTGTTTGGAACCACGTGAAAGTAAATGGACAGGTGCCATATATCCTTTGTGCAGAAAATATAAGCTTGACGTATCGAATAAGGTTTTCTTGTAGAAGCATTGTAGAAGGAATGCAACTGAGAACGCTGTGGCCGCTTGTTTATTGCTACGTCGACGGCGAAGTAATGACCTGAAGTGCTATATACGATCACAAGTTGCCGATAGACTTTCATATTGTCCGGATAATATCGCATTAAAAATAACTTTTTGTTCCCAATTCATACCAAATTTTTATGCTAGATAATGATCAAATGATTTTCCATGTAAACTAATGTACAAGCTGAGCTGATCCAAACAATTTATTATTTAGTTTCATCTATTATTTTTTGTTATTTTGTCCAACCATAAGTTCGGTGCTAATGTTTTTTAAGAAGTCTGTAGGTCTCTAAAGGATTAGTTAAACTTATCTAACTAGCCAACCTAAGTGGAATTGGTTCCAAAATTATTTAGGTAAACCTCATTTGCTAATATCTTTCACATGTATAAAAACCATAAAAATATCACAAGTATGAAATCGCGAAAATTGTCAAAATAGTTGAGCCAACTCCCTGAGTGTTTTGTTAAAAGCAGCGTAAAGTAAACAATTTAATATTTTAGTCTCATATACTCCCAGTAAAACCTTTGTCGTCAATATGTTTAAGTGGTGTTCCAAGTTTGGAATTTCCCTTAGAAAAATATTTTTCAATATTGCTAGTTTTATGCTTTCAATATGCCAGATATCCTTACAACTTCTTAAACTGTAATTTTTTTCTTCTTTCTTTGACGAATTTCTTTAAAAATATGTGAGAACGACCGACAAAAGTTTCTAAAGAAAACTTTACACAAACATAAGTGGTGATCAACTATAAATCTAAAATAAACTAGCGTCTGCTCTAAGGATTAGATTAGCTCAATCACTCACATCAAGCTAATTTTTTATTTGTGTCGAATTAACGTCATACAAAAGTAATTGAAATCTTGTTGAAAATTTATTTAGACTTCTATTAGCTATCTTTTACACGACGAATTTGCATTTCTTTAAAGATATGTGAGAACAACTGACAAAAGTTTCTAAGGAATACTTTACACAAATATGAGGCAGAATTCTTTTTAAACAAATTATTTTACCATTAACAAACTCACAGTTTGATCAATGCAGAAACTCAACAGGTTCACGGGAGTGAGCTCATCAGCAAAGTTGGTATATCCAATGTAGCATTTCAGAGGTGCAAACGATTTCACATAACGTGCAGCCCATTTCCGCTCCATATTCCTAGATACATTTGGCAATACCTTTTCCTTTACTTCAGCGCTCAACTGTTTTGATGTGGAATAAACACGAGACATCATAGTAGCATAAAGCATGAGAAACAGTGACGCGTCGTTTGCAATTATCACAAAAAACAAGAATTCCGGAACCGATATATTTCGTAACCCGAGAGAAATTATCACGTAAAAGCTCAAAATGCAAGATACTGAAGCTATGAATAAAGTATATACAACAAGTTTGTCCTGTTGAACTCTGTTGTAGTAAAGAGTCAAAAGTTGAGCTTGCCGATAGTATGGTAGATTTTCATCAGGATTTTTAGGGTTTGACACCAAAAGACGAGTGAGATACTGCACATATCGACTCAAGCAATACGCTTCCCCCAACGAGATGCCAATTCCAAAAAGAGCAAAACCTCCAATTATGTCGGAAACGAGCCAGAGTGTAATTAAACAGTAAAGCATCAGTTGCAAATTTGCACTGAAAGACCACTCAGTTTCGTAGTTAGGGTTGTAGCAATTGGGAATTGTGAAATAAGCAAATGTTATCGAATTGCAGCGCATAAACCACTGTAAAATGGTGTAGGGAACAGCTACCGTTCCTGAGTAACCAATGCTGCAAAGAATGAGTATTTTGAGAATTTTAACTTCCTTTCCTCCTTTTTCAATTTTCAAATCCTGCATGACTACGAATATAAAACATGTTATTAATTTTTATTCCTTATTTAATTTTTCGGTTGTTTTTTATTCAAATTACGATTTTGATGAGATTTTTCAAACTGAATCATCATGTTGAAGAGCTCTGCAACGTATTCCCGTTGATTGTAGACTTCTGCTTTTATTAAGCCATTCGTGAACATTCCCATTGCACACAGAAGGCTTTCAAACGTAATAACACGAGCTACTTTTCTTCCTTCGAGCACTAACTGAGCGAGAAGTGTGACGCTGTAGAAGTAAATAGAATATTCTTGATGTGCTCGAGTATCAACCTGCCCGGGCTACTTGGAATTACGGTTTGGGTGGAGGAAATTGTAACAGGAAATGTTCCGACGAGCTCCTGAACTCGCAGGTTCACTTTTATGTAGCTAAATAAATTTTCTCGAATAAGCATCGTGAAAAGAATTTTTGGAAGGACTTCACTTCAAGAACGATGACTGTAAAAAGGTTTCATTGAAAAGAGAGCAGAGCTTTATGCCACATCACAAAGCGTTCATTAACCTGTATTTATGTAAATCAAACCTCTGAAATATTTAGAATCGCGGCGCGTGCATAACCTTTCTTGTATACCAAGGATTTTTATTAATCAGAAGGAAAGAGTGCCAATACTTAAAGTCAGTAAAGTAATAGCCACACGCTTGAGTTTATCTTTTTGCTACTTTAAGGCACATATATCATTCCATTTGAAATGCCAGCCCACGTCATCTCTCTGTCTAGCCCCTTGCATTATTCACGACCACTCCGACTTCCAGCACTTAAATGCTGACGAAGAACACGCATAGTTTTCTTAACACTATAACAGTTATATTTATGAGGAAAACAAACTTGTGTCGTGTTAATTTTTGTACGTATGAGATAAATAAAAAATCAAATGGAACACGACGCGTCTTCTTGTACAGACGTATTTCTGTTTAAGCATTCCTGTAGTTAAAAAAAATCTCGAATGCCTACTTAGGGCCATTCAATGTTTCATGGTGAATGGGAAAAAAGTCTCCAGTGACTCAAAATATGAAAATTTAGACTGGCTATGGGAATTTGAGCAATATTTGAGCATTTTTCAGGTGTTCATTCCAGTGGCACAGTTTTAATCTTACCTTCCTACCATGGCATCTGTTCTCGTATATTGTTATGAGCATGGTTGATGGTATAGGCTGGTCCCTGGGTCACTTCAAGAATTTGTTGTTGTTGACCAGGTGATTGCTAACTATGCGCTCTGTCCAAAGAACTTCAATAAATGAAGAATAAGCAAGTACATTAGAATATTTCAATTTTATCCGAAATTCTGTTACGAAACCCGACGACAAGATGTTTCCTGAACTACAATAACTGGTAGTTTTTGTGCGCAACGGTTACATAATTTTGACATGACTTCAGTGGTGGTAGCAACGATCTACTCAAGAATTTGACGAGTAGAAGGATAAATTCTTTAAAAAATACGTCGTCAGGAAACATCTTGACGAGACATTTCGTAACAGCCAAAAATGACGATTGCTATGGGATAGCACTATCTTCATTCTATACTCAATCTACGGCTCTGTCAGTAGATTATTGTGACTCATGATAATAATATGACGTTTTGGTTGACAGAAAGCAGTAAAAAGTAATTTTAAAATTAAAGAAATAAGTTACAATGTACTGAATTGTAGAAATGATTTGTTACATTTTAAATGTCAAGGCTTCGATAGTGGTTACACTCAGGATGAATTTCGAAATCCAAAAACGTCAATGCAAGCATTGAGTTTGCTACCAAACCAGAACTTTTTGGACATAAACATGCCGACTTTGGTTTCAGTATTAAAATGAATAGTTGAGTTGCAACTATTTTAACTTTTTACCTCCCAGTTTGACGCTGTTAGTTGCATTTGTATATATGCGAAATTTAGTTTGCATTTATAGTTCACACAGTACATACATATACTTGACTCAAATTCGTACCAGTTCCTATTTTGCGTATATGTATTTATATTTTATTGCATAGATCGGCTTAAAAATGGGGAACTCAGAATTTTTAACTCTTTCCATATTACAATACGTACAATAAATTATCGATTTATTCAAATTGAATAATAATAATAATAATAAATAATAATAATAATAAATAATAATAGAGCAATACTTAAAATTATGCAAAATTATATGAACATGCAACTGCTTGATGGGGTAGAAATAATATTAGACAACTTGTGGGGACGGAGAAATGTGAGAAAACTATTTATGATTTTTTTCAACGTAAACATTTGCTGAAAAACTGAGTCTTATGGTTTTTGAAGGTTTGCATTCTAAGGAAGAAAAGTGGTTGAAGACCTGAAGGCCGAGTTGGATAGATACGGATATATTAATAAAAGGCATTTACCATAAAAAATAGCTTGTGGAAAGAACTTATGTGTAAGCGAAGTCACGCATTTATTTGTAGTACTTTTTACCTATAAAATATTTTGTATACACATCTCTTTAGAATACTTATATCCTATTAGGTTAAAAAGGTAATGCAACAATGGAGATTGAAACTGCATGCAATAAAACGGCGATGGCTTATCCCAACCTTCATGGTAAGGTTAATCCTAATGCTTTCAAGCACCTAAGGAAATCAGAATCCTTTGTTTTTATGAATGTACACATTCAGTCTATACATGCGTAAGTAAATGCCAAAAAGGGTGAAGGAAAAAAAGGGGATTTGGAGTATTAAAGTAGCACCTCAATTTCTGTAGGCATCTGACTTTTAGGGAGATCCTTCTTCCTCATACCGTTATCATTTGGTTAAAGGTAAATCATGAATAAAATTCTTTGTTTCCTTGTGTCACAAGATTTAGCCTTTTCTTGCAGCTGTGTGGTTAAGTATTTTCAGTGCATACGTATGCATATAATATTTGTTCATCAATGCGACCCATTGTGCAAAACGTAATGCTTGAAAAGGTGCTACTTCATAGAACGTGTAAGCCCTTACACGCATAGTTTTATGTTATACTCTGGGCGTTTGGCTAATACCATTCTCAAGTATATCATGACTTTATGATTTTCATCTACACAAATCCTGATACATAAAATGATGCTTTCGTCTACAATTAAAATCAAAAATTTCCGGTATGATATATTTAAATATGCTTGTAGGAAAATTTCAAACTCAATAAACAAGAGATTTATTCAGATCAGCAGTTATGATGAAGTCTCAAAATGTAAGACATTTAGCTCGTTCCCACTGGGGGTGAAAAAATGCTAAGTCGGTTAGTAGCAACGCGCTTGGATCTCCTTTTTCATATTAGCTTATTAGGTTCGGTAAACTGTAGAGAAAAGTCGTCAAATTTTAATACCGCTTCATAAAGGCATGCATTTAAGTGGCCCATAAAACAATTTAGCCACCCAATAAAAAAAATAGACTTTCCCAATACGAGACTTCGTCACTTTTTAAATAATTTCCCCATAGGAAAAAATAGAAAATAGCACAGAAACATAGAGTCTATTTAAATGAACTACTATGCTGATATGTTGATATGCTGTGTTGATATGCCCTATTCAAATCATTTGCACAAGTTCATGTCAACATAAAATGCTAATGATGTCTTTTAGTATTCTCATGATATAATAGCATGGAAATGAACCGGTCACTAAAAGAAGCCCTTGCATTTTAAGCAGTACTTCTGCCCATTTACTCAGTTTATGGTTTACTCCGTTGGTTCTACCTGTATCGTTAGGTTACGTAAAACTTCAGAGATGTGCAAAAGTCAAACTGAAATTAAACAGGGAACTTATAATTTATATTATCCGGGTATAACCCTGCCAGCTGAACGTACGGACAAGCAACGTAAAAACTTTTATCACCTTTATGGATTATACAAAGTTGTAAAATGGCACACAAGATCGTTTTGGATATGATTAGGTAGTGGTTGATTAGTGATTGGATACGATTTTTGTCATAATTTCATAAACTAAATACAATAATTGGTGTAAAATATTTGTAAGAAACGTTGTATATTAATGCATAATAATCAGTTTTCTAAACAGTAGTGTGCATGAATATAAATCAAAATTCAAGCCAATAAGAAAATCCAATACACCCAATTGAACTAAATTGAAGCTTATCATGTCGACCATTTTCAACTATGAACAAACGTGTTTCATCCCTCATGAGATGAACTTCAATATTGATTTCCAATGAATTCCCCGTGTTACAAAACCTGTAATCCAGTTGAAGAAAAGATACAGATAGCTCATAACTCCTGATTCCGTGAAGTTAATGTCTTAAGGACTTAAATATCCATGGTATTCTAGTATTATGGTCGAGAAATGTGTCTTGCAAATACAAAATAAAACTCATTATTAGGAGAATAGCCTAACAATGAGTTTTCTAACTAGGGTAGGGTAGGGTAAACTCCATTATTATAACGGGTGCCAACTAATCATGGCGAGACTAAGATTTTTTTAGAAATCCGAATACGATTTTTCAAACACTGAGAATTCAACTGAACTCGTTATTTTAGTTCATCCAATATGGGGCGAAACACCTTGGTAATTGTGGAAGATTTGCTCGTGTTTCCAAGGCCCAAATGGCATTGTTAATTCAGTAAAATAATTTCATTTGCGATCAAATGTAATTATTAGGAGAAAGTGGTTCAATTTCAAGCAATTTAGATCAGTGTAAAATTATACTATTGTATGGGAAAACTAAATAAAATGTTACGTTTTTTATTGAAAAAGTGACCAACTATCTTATTGGGAAAGTCTATTTTTTTTGATTGGGTGGCTAAATTGTTTTATGGGGCTCCTATTATTGTGCCCTTCATAAAAACAACTAAGAATGAACGGAGAGCCTGATTATATTCTACAGATCACTAGAACAACTGTGACTGTAATTTTCAAATGCTACTCTTCTGCAATCTCAACTGCACAAACAAAATGCATTTAATACGAAGTAACAAAACGATTTGGGATTTTAGATAAAAATAGAGTGATAACTATACAAAAATGTAAAATATAAAACCGTAAATGTTTTCAATACGGTGAATGATCAAATTGGGATCAAATCAGCAACCTATCAAAATTAATAGCTGGATTTTGTAGAATTATTCAAATAATAAAAAATATTCAACTGATCCTTATATTAAATCTTTTCAATCAGAACTTAAATTAAATACTACCTCGCATCATTTCTTTTAGGTTTTTTCCAAACTTTTGCATATTTTCCAAAATGAGGAGCTTCGCCTGCAAACAACATAAAATAAAAAAATATTAAATTCTAGAATCATCGAAAAACACTGTATGAATGTAGTTATCTAAATACCTTTGGATTTAAGGGCTCGTATTTCGGTACAGAACGTTTTCCATATTCTCTCTGAATTTATTTAAAAGCAGATCTTCGTTTTGTGATCTTGGTTTTCGGAATCTATGGCTAAACAAAATACAATCATTTTAATAAATATCGGAAATTTTCAGGTTAATTTTTTTAAATTTTAATAAAGTGATATAATAATATATTCAGTTACCTTCTTCTACAATTTTTGGGAACATTATGGACTTCCTTTGCATGCTGTCTCAAAGTCACCAGATGAGAATATCGTTTAAAACAGTTGACAATGTTGCACGCAAACCGTTTCGTAGGTTCGTAAAAACCACGACGTTTCTTGTTAACTGGAGTGGAAGAAGCATCACGTGTCATTCTTGAACTTGAAGCTTCAGAAAATCTAGTAGTCGTATCAGAAACATTGGCCACTGCCTCCCATTGGCTCGGTACTTACAGTAGCACCGTCCTGCTCGTCCAAATCGTGATATTCATCCGCTTTGTGGGGTTCTCCAATGAAAATTTTAAAATCTTCATTGTGTCTTCTGAACATTTCTTTCAACTTTGATTTCATCAAATTTGTCTCTTCGGTTTTAGTCACGAGCTCAACTTCCGTCAAACGCTGCTGCTCTTTTAGATTTTTTACGGATTCTTCCAAAAGCAGTAGCTTTTTACAAACCTGAATGTTTTCTTGGATAAATTTTTTGTTTTCCTCCTTCACTTTTTTCAACTCATCAGCTAAACACTTGGAAGTGGCAATTTCACTTTGTAGACTGGCTTCTATTTCTAAACTATCTTTCTGCAGCTCTTCTAACTGTTTGTATTGCTTTTGAAGGTTATTGTGCTTCACATTCAAGGAAATATTGGATGATTTCAGGTCTTCATTTTGATCTTGCAAAGACTTGAGCTCGTGTTGAGCTCCTGAGTACTGACCCTTGGTAAACGTCAGCTCACATTCCAGTTTAGCAATTTGGTTCAACAACTGTTGACTTTCCTGAAAGTATCGGGGAACCACAATTTTTTCCAGGTGAAACAACTTAGTTTTGTAATGCGAGTTTTCTGCACTCAGTTCACGATTTTGGGTTCGCATACAGGAAACACTGCGGGCGTCCATATTTAACGCACTTTCAACGGGTTCATCCTCTGCGTTATAATTATTTACAAATGTTTCGACGTCCTCGTTGCTACTTGGAGCTGCCAGGACGAGATCTATGCACGTGCTGGAAGTATCACTCATTTCAGGAATTTTTAGTGATTTTAGGGATACGTTTCTTAAATATTTAGAATGTTTTAGGAAATTTAAACTTAAAAGAGTGAACGAAACTAGGAGTGAATAATTTGGTACGATACGTGACACTCTAATGCAAAGTTACGACTGACCTTTTTATGCCAGCAGCAGGGTATATGCATACGCTTATAAAATACATAAGTGGCCAGATAAATGCAGCAAATGTAGATCAAGAATGAATACAATCCTTGTTCTACACATGTTTGACTTTGGACTGTCTTCATATTTCGTGTTAGCACTCATGTTTCAATATATATTTATCATAAGTTGAGGAGTAATGCTACGCATAAGCCCATTTATTATTTTTAGTACAAAATTTGTAAAGTGCTATTTATGTTGTTTTTCATCTTTGTAAGAACTTGTATCTTTTTCGTTGGGTTTATGTGCTAAGTTGGTAGGAACACTACAACTTATTGTGTTGTCGAAAAGGTAACACAAAAAAATTTAAATTTCATGCAACACAAAAGCCTTCTTGTTTGTTGAGATCCCGATTATATAGGGAAAATACACAAGAAAGTTAAGTGTTCAACATTTGAATGAGTGATGCTTTGTTTAAAATATTTCTTTTCGCAAAGCTATTTTAACAGAACGCAAAAAGGTTCTGAAAAAGGATAAAAGAAATAAAAACGGAAGCAAAGATCCCAATAATAGGAAAGGATATCCGAAACACAACTGACAATGTGTTATAGCAATTTAAAAGTCATTGGGTTGCATGTAATGAAGTCAATGCGTATGAAATGTAAACGTCTTTTCGTTATCTTGCAGCTATGCGGTCTCTTTGTTCAGTGCATGCATACAAACTTCGTTATTCTTCTCCATCAAAGTTGCCCATTGTACAATACCGAGAGTTTAGAAAGGGGCTACTTGCAATGACATATTGAGCCCTTAGATACACTCTTTTATTTATTATTTTTGTGTTTTGTGTAATCGCGAGTAAGTCCTCGACAGTTGCTAATACAAAAACTATGTCTTGGATAGTTCTGTAAGCGTTTAGAGTATAACGATGTAAGATATAACAAATAAAATCAATTCCACAACTGAAAATAATTTATAAATTATGTCAAAATAATTTATTCCAAAGAGCACAACAGGATGTATCAGAGTTTCAGGAACAAAAACGATAAATGTTTTGAAGGATGAAATTCAAAACTCATAAATTGAAAAGTATAAAATGCAAAAATATATTATGACATCCTTAACATCAAGGCTTATTAAAAATATAATTCACGCGTCGTCTTGTTTCAAAAGGACGTCTATTTCTGTTGTCTGTCATAAAACGTAAACCCTTTTCGAAGCTGTTTGGATGCCATTTCAAGGGCATACATTTATATGTTGTAAGGTCCCATCGAAGTAACATATTGTTCAGTACCTAAGTACTCGTGGAGAGTTCATGTAAGGGTATACGGAACCCTTCGCATTCACGATTCCAATTTCCTGATCACGATTCCAATTTCTTGATCACGATTCCAATTTTCTGATCACGATTCCAATTTCCTGATCACGATTCCAATTTCCTGATCACGATTCCAATTTCCTGATCACGATCATATAAGCAAGATTAACAGTACCAGCGACAGATCATTTTATTTTACCATCAACACCGTGTTACGAACTATTCAAAAGTAGTTTTAGATAAACAGTTATCATTTGGTAAAATCAATGAATATTGTTTTACTTGGATTTTTCTTTCGTCATGGCAATTGTTGTCCTACAAGTACTACCCTATAAGTTTTGTTATAATGAAGGACAGATAAACCACCTTCATAAATCAGGCAATTTAAAAAAATGACTTGCTAAAAACTTAGCAAAATACCACCTACTTTAAATAGTTTATAATTAAGCATTTATTATTGTTTCAGATTTAAATATATTTGACTACATAACTATAATAATATTGCAAAAAATAGTATTTCCAGCTTATGAAATATGGACGCATATTGGCTAGTTGGACTAGAAAAGTACTTTCAGTCAGGACTCAGCGTGCAAATTTGCACTCCCGGAGTCGAATCGTTTAAGGATTTGAAATTTTCCTGTAACTAATCCAAATTTCCTCCTGGTTACTTGATGCTCGTATATTGAGCGGGGGCTTCGCCCCCAATTCTCTTCCCTGTAACGTAGTTACGGGCTTTAAAAGATTCTGCACCCGTGTCTTTGACAATGACTTCATCAACTTTACAAACACGTTATTAGCCGCATTTACCAGCAGTTCAACTAAAAAACTGCCAAAACCAAACGCACACACTATGCCACACAAATAAAAAATAATTTGCAGCATTTCCTGACATTGTTGGTGTCCCCACTACAACCTCCGCTGCCTTACTGTAATCTCTTCAGAAAACGGCCGTTTGAAGCAAAGAAATTATATATAGCTCACTAGAAGAGAAAACATAACGTTAGAGATAGGAAGAGGACTGTGATTCTTTGAAGCCCATAAGCAAAGCATTGAAAGATAACCTTGTTTCGTTAACTACTAAATTTTTACATTGGAAACTCCATAAAGGTTATCTTTTTTAATTTTCAAAAATCACAAAAATTGTGCCGCTCAGCCAATCTCTTTATATCATCTGTTTGAAGTCATACGGTTTACGCTTGCCCACACATTGCAAAATTCCCGGAAGTTTCTAATGCATCCACAAGTTCCCAAATGTGTTCTGGGATCCATCCAGTCAATTTAATAATGGACCACTGCGCAAATAAATAGTCCTCACCAAAAAACACATACTTTAAACTCTCGCTGTCTTTTTTCCTGAGTTTCTTTGCCATTTGATTGGTATACAATTCCGGCAATACTACAGCGGATTTATTGCAAATTTCAACTTCATTGAGCAGCACTTTCCACTCCTGCGCTATAACAACTTAACGCGTCAAAGTAACCCTTTTTGTCGTTATCGTTTGATTGTAAATTCGCAAAGTTTCAGCATGTAGCCTTGTATTTGTCAATAAAGTGTTGTACTCTTTTTTATCTTTTTCATAAAATGAGAGATGATTTTCCCGAAATCTGTGAATGTGAGAGTAAACTGACTCAATTATAGTTTTCTTTAAACGACGCTTTTTTACTTTTCGTGTGGTGAAATCTGCGTAAGATCTCGATCGTAATGCTTGTAAGAAGAAAGGCCTGTTCAAAAGCCAAGTGGTTTAAATTGTGAAATTGTCTGAAACTAGTTGGTCCAGCTGTCGGTAAGGAATCAACATTTTTGGCGCAATTACGTTATAAACATTATCGTATTTATATGCATTACTTATCACAGTTGCAGCAATAAAGAAAGACGTAAGCATCCATCTCAGTGATGGCAGTTGAAGGTTATTATCTGTAAAGGCTTCTCCTTCTTCGAGTAAAATCACAATTGGCTGTATGAACAAATTTGATGAAAACTTTGGCAATTTGCATTCTCCAAGATTTCCTAAGATGAATACGTTAATTCTCTCTGTAAAATAAAATATTATTGGAAAACAAAAACCATCAAAAATACTTACAAAAACCAACTTTCCACTCATATATGTTTACGAATTCCCCAAACCCAAAGGATTTTTTGAGATGGCTTTCCACAACTTAAAATTTGTAAGAAAGTAACGGATTATTTCATTTGCAAGGGTGCTTTTATGTATTTCGATCGAATTGATGAATTCCAGCCGTGGGGAGTCCTCTTAGCAAGCTTCTCCCAGGATGATGTTTTTATAAAAACCCAACCACTTTAAAAGATTTCCCTCTCGAACTTATCACAATCGTAACGTTAGGAGCCAACATAGTTAAAGTATTTAGGGTTACTTGCTCCATTATTTTATCCACGTTCGATTCCAAATTTTGGGGACATCGTCTTGCAATAATTCTGTAGCAATGAATACGGGTTTCTATCAAATGACTTTAAGTTTGGATCACTTTGATTGCTTCTAACTGAAATTCTGTATTTCCAATAAAACACATGGTTCTCGTTAAACTAGTATAGCTTTTCAGGATTGTTTTTACGGATAACTTCCAAAATTGGGAAGAAAGGTCATGTAGAGAAACGATTCCTGCCGGAGATTTAGCAAAATCAATTTTTAACATAAAGAGGGAGGTAATTAAAGATGGCCCAAAGGTGCCTCAAACTTTTTGGCTTTGATTTTGCTGAAAATTTGTAGGATGATAGATTTTGATGCGTAGATTACGAATCTGCAATAATTAGAGAAATTTACCGAGCGTGGCGCCACCCAGAGGGGGGAAACGGCGAAAAACCGTTGTTACCATGGAAATTGACGCTGTATCGAAGTGCAGAAATCGTTAAATTTCTCTAATTATTGCAGATTCGTAATCTACGCATCAAAATCTATCATCCTACAAATTTTCAGCAAAATCGGAGCCAAAAAGTTTGAGGCACCTTTGGGCCATCTTTAATTACCTCCTCTTTACTGGCAGAAATTGTTGTTGAACGATTTCCAAAATTCGATGTCTTAACAATCAAAAACAGGTCAGTTTGTGTTAAAAGTTGAGTATCATCTTGAAAATGATTGACAACAGAAAGATACCAGATGTGTAGCTGTTTTTCAAGAATGCCCTGACGACCAGGAGAGTCTTCCAGAATCAGAATATTAATTGGTTTGGAAGAAGGCTTTATTCCAAGAATTGAAGTATTAACGTTGTGAGTAAACGCGAGAGGATACCTTATAATCATTACTGCTACAGTGGGCACTGACAGCTTCCTTTCTGGCACGAAGAAATATTTAGGAGGATGCAATCCAATGTTTACATGACAGTTGAAAGGTTTTGTTTTTGACCAATATTCCGCAAATTTGATGCGCATGCAATGCTGAGGAAAGCCATTATACAGGAGGGAAGAGAATTTGCATGGCTTGCTGAAAATGTCTGTTGCATTTTCAACTGAAGGCAAACCTTTTGGTACTAAAGTAATAAAACTTGGAAAGTTGGAAGGAAATTGTTTGTAATTTGATACTGCAAATTCAGGCTGTCTTGATATAATAGGAAATGTTAGGGACATAAAGTTTAAGCCGTGAAAATTAGTCAGTAGAATCAAGCATTTACCAAAAGGAGAAATGATACTGTTCAGGTAATCAACAGTTGGTCTGTCTGTATTTGAAGGAAAGAAAAACGGGTTCACGGAATTTTGTGGGATATTTAGTATATTTGCGACTTGCTGCATAGAACCAACAAACATAAAGTCTGCGGCTGAAAACGAATACAATAGAGAGAATATAACTATAATCATTGTAAATTTGAGCAGCATCTTAGAACGGCTACGTTCTAAGCTTGCAAGGTGGATGGATAAAACTTGAGTGACAAATTTGATAATCGCAAGTTTTTGTTTGTGTATTTTTTACAATTAGTTTTGCACGTATTATTTTGAACAAACAGAAACTACTTGATTTTACAGATATAGATATCAAACTTTAAGCTGCTCATTTGGCAAGGCTTGACAACGCTTCTAATAAGAAAAATTATTTTAGAAGACCTCTTACGTGCGCAAAGGTTTGCAAGCTTGTTGGCGCCGATATATTGATTTTCATATACATTATAACACTCCGTGTCAAAGCTAAGCTAAGTTAATTAGCTAAATGTCCATGTCTACGTTTTTAGGTAAACCTTTTACACATTTAGTCTTCTAAGCTTAAATTACGGTTCCAACATGCATGAGAACTTCCATCAGTTATGTCTGGTTTGACCTAAAATTAGTACACATTTCGTTTTTAAAAAGTTTTCCCAACATTAAAAAATAGTGTACTAATATTAAAATCAATCTTTTTTACTCTACCTATTTAATGGAAAAAACCCACATGTTTTCATAAATTTTGAAATGGGTTTAAATGAAACGGAAAAGGTTTTTAACTGAGGATTGACTTTTTAATTATGAAGATTTTTTGCATAATTTTTTTAATTTCAGAAAAATTAAGCGGGACAAATTTGTGCAACATTTAAGGTCCCCCAACAATAGTATTCCTTCTATTGTGCAAGTCGTGTCTTTTATTGTACCTGTACCTACTGCAGGTGTCTTAACTTACTCTGATAAAAATAACCAGCTGCCATGCATAACATTATCACCTGTTTGCCAGCAATAAATTTCACGAGCCAATCCACTTTCATATACGTGCTAGAATTTATCACGTGCCATCGCATTGCAAACCTACATTCCAGCGACCCTTTCTGATTACCAAACAAATGGACGTTTTATGCTATGTACTAAAAATCTATACTTCCTTAAACTGGGAAGTGGTATAAATTCTGAGACACGTATGCTTTGAATATTTTTCGGACACACTGGGATATTCATGGGTTTACATACGTGTACAAATTTCGACTAGAGTTTTGGTACTTAAAATAATTGCATCTGAAGTAATGTGAAAAGCCAACCAACGACGATACATAATCCAATCATCAACGAAAAATAAAGTGTTCAACAATCCCTGAACTGTGGAATTTAACCATGTATCTACGTTGCAAGTACGTAAATAAGTAAATGTTTTCAGAAAAGGGCATAGTTTTTTCTTAGTTTCTAGGACATGGCAAGGCTTTCCGTTTTTCTGTATTTTAGAAGCTGAATTCATATAAAGCAGAAATGTTTAAAGAACCTAAAAAAATATGTAAAGCAAAAATACGGTGCTTCTCAATTAATGAATATTTGGTTTTATTCATGTAACTTAACAGAGGATACGTCGGCATGGGAAATTTTGTATACAGGGTGGCTGGTAACATGTACGGCATTAACAGCACTTTTGGCAAAACTGTCACTTTTTTCATTTGCCCCCAATTTGCCCCCAGAAGTAAATCAGAATGCAAAATGTAGCTGTAGGAAACTATTTATTTTTTCATGTCATGTAACTCGATCGGAAATCACGTCTGATGGCTCTAATCAGCTATTGTAATTGTCGTGCAACAAGTAAGGATAGATCCAAAATGTACAGAACATCTATACAGAAAATAATTGGACTACCGAGGAGAACTAAAATAAGTTGTCTTTACATTTAAATGCGCTCTGACTGTTCAAAACGTAACTTAACCTTATCAGTGCTGAGTTTATTCTTTTCTTAAGATGATAAGCTCTCACATTATGTATTGAAGATACTCGCATTGAATACCATAATTCTGTTGTCGCCAATAGAACCCAGACTCCCAGATTAGTTTACAAGGTAAAATTACTAGGCTCCCATTTTTTTCGTATTAAATATTTCGAAACATCACTGTGACGTATTTCGGGAGTCAAGGGATACTTTCCCATGACATCGATGTGTTTAAGTAATTTGGGATCTTGCGGCATAGAAACAGGAACATCACTGTGGTGTACTTTGGGAGCCTTGTATTTTAAATGCAGACACACAGTGACGTATTATGGTAGCCTATGCAACACAACGTCAATACACCACTGTAGTGTATTTATGGCTGAAGAGGTTAAGGATTGGCATATGCATTCTTTTTTATTTTACCAACTATGCATAATGTTAATTATTGTGAATGGAAATTAAGTTAATTGAACCATTCTTAATGGAAAACTGCAGTTTTATGGTATTTGAAAGAAATGATTTAGACTTTCTCTGAGTATGAAACTTCTATTCTAACTTTTTATGTCCTTACTAATTCACTAAAATAACAAAATTGTTGCTTAT
>LJIJ01002739.1:0-24075 GCA_001718145.1 Orchesella cincta
ATCACCATCCTGCATCAATAGCGTGGGGTCCTTTTTTAAAATATGCGACATCCGAAATGGAATACTTGTAATCTGGAAACAGGTGTACTTCGTTATGTAGTCAATACTTATATACATTTGCTATGATTCCCCCAAATGGAAAACAAGTTCGATATGTAGAAGCCATTTCTATTTGATAAACAAACCTGGTGTAATTTTGTGGGTGAAAACCAAGAAAGCAGCAATATTTGTTTTGTTTTATGGAATACTGGTCCACTATAGGTTTCAACATACGTAGTGGTTTATGAGTTCTTATAGATGCTTAAGAAGAGCATTACCTTCAATCCACTATAACGTACAAGCGATAACGAATTTGTGCTAAGCATTTTTGGCAGCGGTGCTGATATTTGACTCATCTAAACTTCATACGCCCAGCTTTTATCGTAAAGCTAATCGTTTTAGCTGAAAGTTAATAAATAGATAATGTCCAAAACGTTTTGGTTGAAGGGTAAAAGTTCTGCAAATAATAACAAAAATATTCCTCTCGCATAAAAAACCTTTAAATGTTTCAATACCACTTGGTTTCGGAACGGAATTGATTGCCATACCAAATCTATTGATTTGACGAATGATTACACCATATCCGCTTCTGACGTAATGGGTTTAGGTACTGACCAACAGCCACACATTCAAGTCTACAAAATGTTAGGTATGGTTTCTTTTCAACCTGTAATGCTTCTGCGAACTGTTTCAAGCAAAAAAGCACACGTTCGCTGTACACTGGAATATGTATAATTTATAAAACTCTCTTTGAACAAGCGTAGATTTAAAAAACGTGTGGGTTGTACAGACGTCTGTGACGCAGCGAAAATTACTGAGGCGTTCTACAGCGTATTTTTATGTTGGTCGCGTTAGTACTGCTCTCGTTTTCGATTCAGTAAACAATTATAGTCTACACAAGAGCCCTAACTTCATTACTAACTTAAAAGAAAATGCTTCTCAACGAAAAGCTCCTTAGCTACATTAGGTTTCATTTAAAAGAACAAGAAAAGCTGGGAACTTTTCCATGCAGGGTTACCACCAGTCAAGTTTTAGTTTTGAGAAGCAGGAACCAACTGCGATGGGAATATTGCAAAACTATTCTATTCCTTTTTTATATACTTGTCCTGTGGGCACAGTTGATATACGACATGGAAGAAGAAAATATGGTTACTTTATTTAAAAACCTTCTATTTTTAGTATCGTTTAGTGTATATTTATTGGTAAAATGTGTTGTTTTACATCGTCGAGAGAGTGTGGTCGAGCTTTTCAATTTACTCCTACGATTTGAGGAACGCCACTTAACGCGTAAGTCTTTTATCTATGAATATATCAGATTATTACATTGGTTTTGAACAAAAATTTATTTTCTAGATGCTTCTACTTCCAACATTTCCAAAGGACATGAAGTTCGTCTGATGAAGTTTTCCTTGTTGTGTGGAATCGGGCTTGTTGTAATGACAGCGATACCCTACACATTTCTACAGTGGTTTTTTCCTTGCAATCCATTTACCTTTGGTTACTTACTCCTTCCAGAATGTAATACTGTAGCGTTGGGAAGTGTGACTTGGTCTGTATCATCAAAGCTATTTCTTTGTCTAAGTTTAGCTATAACGTTTTGGTTCAATGCTGATGGATGTGGATGCATGGCAATTTTTTTGGTTGATTTATGCCTGGTACAGGCGTACTGTATGCGGAGATATATTCAGTATATTACGAAAATTTTGGGGAACTCAGGAAACAAATCAATGGATCGAAATATTCGCTTGTACAGACAAGTTCAAATTTTATGCCGATACTATAACAAAATACAGCAGGATGGCCTGATTATTGCTGCTATTTCATGGTTGATGACTGCCAACATTTTAAGCTTTTACACACTGATTTCCAATGCTGACCAGCTTTCTCTTCCTGAGTTGTGCGTTTTTATATCATGTGCCCATGATACAAGTTTGGCTTTGATTCTTTGTACAACTGTCATGGCACTTTTGCACTCAGCTTCGAAGGAACTTCTTCAGAAGGAAAGGAAGCGAGCAATGTTAATACGATCAATGATGGAAAGAAAGCGGATTCAGAAACTTGTGAAATCTTGCTGGCCCCTCAAATGCTACATTGGTTATGTAAACTTTGTGGATGAGTTGGCTCCACTGAATTTTATCCAATTTTGTATTGGTCAAATAGTCAGCTTATTAATGCTGCGATAATGGTTGGTAGCTGCTTAATTATTATTAGTTGGAAAAACTAATTGCTATTGTATGCGTGTCTTTGAATTTGAGGACAGTGTGGAATGCAACGCCTGACAAAATTCAAACGTAGAAACTGTAGATTTTAAAGTCTTGCAGACTGAATACTCTGGAGTTGAGTTGCAAACTATGTTGGTTGGCTAAATACCTTGCATTAAAAATTACTTCTCTGACATGTTTATTGATTTTAGAATATAAAAATATGGAAAATGTTTTACGAATAAAAACGTTTTTATGTAGGACGTGAATTTGTATGTAAGATATTATTGACTATCACCAAAGCTTGTTTTTACTTGAAGACAACACTAAAAACATGAAAAAAATTAGAAAATCATACTAGTCCGATTTTAAACCAAGGCAACTTGTGATATACCTACTCGAATTTTGTGTACATTTCACCAAACAATTGTCCAAAGGTACCATAACCATGTTAGCTTCGATATAAAATATGTTTTTAAAAATTTCTTTAATAAATGTCATTTTTAGCAATTTTAACCAAAACATATTCCAGTATGTCTACCTTTCTTACCAGTCGACTTCAAGAATTTGATAAAATGGGTATCGGAGAGGCTTACGTCAACGTCCACATACTGTGCCAAAGAATGGTGGCTATGCCACTTTTCTACGATATAGAAAAAGGGCGAATAATAGCCAACCCGAAGTGGAAAAATCGTTGGAAAATGGGTTTATGGAATCTAACAGAAATTTCAATATTTTGCCTTTTCATCCACAGCTTATATCGCATTGCCCAACTGATTTGGACATTCCAGTCAAGTGGCATCCTCGATCCAGAAGAAGCGGTGATCTATTTTATGTTGCTGGGAATGGAAATACAAATGTTGGCCACAATCTACACAATGGAAAAACGTCTAAACGACTTTGCATACATATCCTCTGAAATCCTCCAACTAGGAGGAGTGAAACATCGCGGCTGGCCCAGTTCCCAGAGACTGCCTGATCTATCCGAAATAATAGCTTATGGAATGGGGATTGTTTTTACTTGCCAATTTCCACTCTTATGCAGCCTCTACGCATTAGTTGGTTCTGTCGACCCGCTGAACACTGAATTGGATGGTATTCTTCCTGAACTACCGCGACGACTCTTGCATTTGTTTCGTACAACTTTCTAATTTTCCTGGCTGGAAACATTGAGTCCGTCTTTCTACTTTTCATTCTCACCAGCTGTCAAGTGATGGAAAAGGAGTCTATAAAAAATCGAAAATTAAGCATGGGCGAATCTGTAAACGAAACTCAGAGCTGGATTGACCTTCAGATTGAAAAGCTCCTCAAACCAATTCTAGCTCACATAGAAAGACAAATAAGCGGGAACAAAACTGGAATTGCAATTGAATCTCATGATGGTCTGTCAGGAATTTCAGAAATAGTTGTCTTGGGTGACACAGAAGATCAAACTACGGAATATCGGGACCGTAAAAACTACCAGCGCTGCCGACAACTTCACGCCAAGCTGAGGTTGGTGATGGAGCCAAGCAACAAAAACGTGGCGATGTTCATACCAACCATGGCAGCAGTTGGGATGCTCCTCTGTGTTGTTTATTATTATGGCTTGGTTGTTCACCGGGATCGGGAGGAATTTCGAATCTTTATGTTCATGGGCACATTTATGGTAATTGTAGTCAACATGTTAATTTTCTTCTTTTGTAACCACGCATCAAACCCGATGATCCAAAGTAGGGCTATGATTCAGTTCTGGAGAGGAAAATTGATGGGTAAACTGGAAAAAAGACAAGTAAGATGCATGCGTCCAATTGGCTTCACGCTTGGAACGTTCTTCTTAGTCAGGCAAGAGACTGCTTTAGAAATGAATGATATCATATTAAATGCAACCATTTCCCTGCTACTTTCTTAATTTTTCGAATTATAAATACATTGTAGATAACGAGCAATGTATATTGCATACAGTTTAAATTGACAAGCTTGGCTCTCTATTAAAAGTAATCAAAGCACTAGCTTTTAGCTTTGTTAAGCAAACAACTAATTAAAAATTCTTGAATAATTGGTGAGTTAATGTTACATACACATTATTCTCCTGTCAATTTTCAAATCTTCAAAACTGTTTGATTGAATAACTACTAAACAAATATAATGTTATATTAACCGTTTAAAAAAATGAATTGTTGATCAAAATAAAACTTATTTACTCAATCACAGAGTCGATAGTAAATTTACTACCTGCCATCACATTTGTTCAGTAACATTTCAAATTTTTAAATGAAAGTCAATTCAACATAAAACACGGTTTTAAATCCCATCGTAACCTTGAATTTGACATTCTCATTCGATTATTTTTAAGTTCTTGGTAGGTCAAAAACAATATACAAGTAAAACACAAATGAAAAAAAAATTTTTTTTCGGCCTTACTGTCAGTCTGCGCCACCGGCGCTGGTTGTAGATCCAGCCAAATACGTTTTAGGCTGCTGGAGCCCATAATTTACGAGAATGTACGGACCTCATCCTCACCGAATGGAAAGA
Source organism: Orchesella cincta (assembly GCA_001718145.1). NCBI lineage: Eukaryota > Metazoa > Arthropoda > Collembola > Entomobryomorpha > Orchesellidae > Orchesella > Orchesella cincta. The sequence goes on from LJIJ01002739.1 coordinate 4,755, forward strand.
TATTGCGGCCAAATATAGACCATTATGAATGATAACTAATCCCACAAAAATGGGGTTTCAAGTTTGGACTTAAAAGATCCACTGTGCGACGGATCCTTTAGTTTCTTCTTTCGTTGGTGATGCCACTATAAGACAAAAGAAATCTGTGGGGATTGTATGTTTTTGCTGGTATAATTTTCCATATTTTCAATTAACCCTGGAAGTTTAAATGAAAGCACGAGTAGCTCCAGAAATACTGGATTGCCAAACGGAGACATAAACAAGAGTGTGGCATCTAGAACTAAATGATTCAAGGGAAAACTGGGAGTTAGTAATTCTTAACATTATGGCCATCATATTACGTTCCTCAAGAAAACCCCTAAATAAATAAATTTCCATTATTTTGCAATCTTAAATTTCATGAAGACATGAAAAGTAGTTCTCGGTAAAAGGATCCATTATTGACCACTTTAATTTTTTTCATATGTGTGGGGATCAAATCTTCAATACTCATTTTCAGCTAAATCTAATGACTTATGATGTAGGCATATTTTTCAAGTGTGAGTGATGTAGCATTGCACAAATCTGTTAATGTATCTGGACTGGCAAATGCTTACACGATGGACAGGTAACTTAGCTTTTAACACGTTTTAGAAGGGCTAATACCAATAAACGTTTGACATGAGTCATCAGCTATTTTATTATTTTTTATATTTATATACACATTACACATCTTGAAAGGTACTTACGTTTTGTGCAAAACGAGAAACTGCAAATGATACATTTATAGCTATAGGTTTACTCTTGTGTTTTTTTGGGATTGTGTTAGTTTTTACAGTTTTTACATATACCTTTCTGTCTTTAACCACATCCTGGATACTCTTCAATTCAAAAGCAGCAAAGTTACGATCTGATTGATGGCAAAGTCGACCAATGTAAATGGGGTAAACTGATCGACATAGTTAACGGAACCAATGTTAACCTTCAGCCGACGAAAAGATACTAAAGACTTTTGAACCCATTTTCGTAACTTTTTGTCTCGAATGCCAGGGAGGAATTCCGCCTTCACATTTTCAATAGCGTTTGTAGCAGCGATGTTTACTCTGGACATGATAGTGAAGAAAATCATCATAACAACTATTCCATCAAAAGTAGAAGCGGTGAAGAGAAACAAATCCGGTAATCTGATTTCTGTTCCAAAAGACACCAAAGTGTAAACTCCAGCAATGAATCCAAACGTCGGGAGAGTTATAGCGACATTAATGATGATGGTTTGTTGAATTATATTGAAGTACCGGTTTAACATCTGCAATTCCCTGTACTTCCGCATTGCGTTGTAGCACAGACGTCGTTGATGTGCCACATTTGCATTCAAACTGAAACAAAATTGCTTTAGATATATAGGAAATGAAAAGGCTTCCACAAACGAGATCCCAGTCATTTGGAAAGCAAATATTCCAAATCCGTCTAGCATCAACCAACTTGAAATTGAGTTGCTAATTAACAACATCAATTTTGAGCCAACTGCCCATTCAGTGCCATTGAATGTTGGGCTACATTCCGGAAACATAAAGTGCCCCAGAGTTGCAGAGTTACAAGGATAAAACCATCGTTGCAGACTGTAACCAACCCAGCAGCCAGGACCGGTACACATTCCAAAAAAGAAGTACAACTGAAGCAACAGTTTTTCTCGGGGAGTAAGTAACTTTTCGTTTCCACCTCGTTCCTGTATTTCTATAAAAACAGAAACAATTTAAATTCAGGTGATTCAGAAGTTTTTATTAAGTAAGTACTTACCGCATAGACAATTCGTTTCAAAAGTTGCGAAAAGATTGTGTAGTTCCACAGTATTCTTTACATTTCGTATGATGGATAACCTTGCCCAAAAAAATAAGGTGGCTGCAGAGTTAAGAAAAAGACTTTCAAGACGATAAACTTGTTCCACACTGTTTGGATCTTCGGCGTAATATTGGATCCACATAAATATGCAAAAGGCTCCGAGAAGGAGCTGCTTAATAGTCTCCCAATATTTCCCACTGTTTGTGCTTGTTACCAGTTTTTTCTCTGGAGAATAGGTGAACGGAGCAGTTCCATAAGTTTCTTGTTGTTTTAGATGCCATCGCATCAACATGTCTAAATCTGGTTCTCCCAGCATTTTCCTGTTGTCAATTTTTAAGAAATTTTTAATTTTACGCGTTGTTTTTAAATAATCTTATGATTTAAGTTGATTGAATGGAGTCTCAATATATGAAGACCTGTTCCCGCCCGACCAGAAAATGGTAGGCTTCAAGAGAAATTCATAACCTCGCTTTCCGATTCGAACTTGATATAAACCAGATTGAGTTTGGTAGTAGCGAATATATAGAGTTTAGATAATACTTAAATGACGCAGGTTGGCTGACCTCACTCTTCTAAAAAGTTTATTGCTTTTGTTTAATCGTTTAATTTATCCGGCCACTCTTCGGAAAAGCAAGGACGAGGCACTAATGCTTATTACCGACACTAAATATTGAGCTGGCATAGGTTATATAAACTACCAAACACCTCACTTTTAAGGCAAATTCCTTTGGATTATGTCTTGCCTCGTGTCACTTAATTTTTAAAGAGGATGAATATTATTCAAGCTATGTCTATAGAAAGAAATAAAAGTGCTGATAAAAGGATAGATAATCTTTTCCACATTGCATAACCCACAGCCTAACATAACACATTTCATGTATGTCAACCCAAAGTTGCAATAAAACCGACAATTCGATATGTAGCTAAGTACCTTCAGTGGACGTAATTTATGCAAAAAATGTGCCATAAGAGAATTCCTGAATAGCTAGCTTTCAAATGACATATCACACCACAAGTGTGTCTTTTAAAATATATGATTTGACATGCCAAGGTTGAAAGTCAATCGTCCTTAATATTTTTATTGGTTTGCATACTTTTATACTTGACCAGCTTCTGGCTTAGACGTTCTCCACCCGAATTTTTGCATTTCAATTGTGACTGCATATTCATCATCAGCGCACTGCAGTAGCTTTTGATTGAACATGATCACAAGCTATAATGGTTCATTTGGAACATTATTCGTGAATTGATCCTATTCTGAAGGCTCTTATTCGAATTTGTAATGCATATTCATCATCAGCACGGCAATACCTTTACAATGATACACCACAAGCTATTTGTTTGTAAGATTAACATATTTGTTGGCACTTGCCTTTGATCTGTTCCCGTGATTTCAGATAACCCATCTACGAATTTGTTTTCCGGCCTTAACCTTATCTATCGATTGGTCCAATCAGAACTTCAAAAAGTCAAACGGTCGAAAGTTGTTATTGTGTTGACAGACAGACGACAGAAAAACAGACGTACTACCAAGTTTTTAGAATGTGCCTAAAGGTACATAATAAGTCAGTATAAGCGCTCTAATAAAAATATTTAGCAAAGCTTTTAAGTAGAGAATTCGTAACGTTTGTCTAATAATTCATGATGGTATTTAACGACTAACGAGCGTCTTTGGACTGTTCCGTCTAGACAGATTACCGCAGTGGTTTTTGCCCGCGCCGTATCTTCATTACTAATTTAGGCGAATGGATTCCTTAATGCATAAATTATAAATTTCATGTAGTTCATTAGACGAAATAAGACTGCTGTTTTCCCAATTTTGTCATGATAATTCTCACAATTCCCCAGTCACGTCAATCTGGATGCAAACAAAAAGTAATTAATAATATGATTCTTGTGAAATCCCAAAGATGACTACGAAAATAGAAGTGTCAGTACAAAAAGTTCAAATTTTCAAATGCCAAAACGAATTGGTTTTGGCTGCAATGGACAAGTGTAGTCCAAATAAATTAAATAAAACTTAAACGTTTGTCGTACCAGCCCAAATTCAAAAGATGAAAGATATGCTCAGCTAAAAAGTAAAGAAATAGATTTTGATTCACAGGAAAAACTTGCAAGCTTCATTTGGGTTAATTTATGACAGCACAAGCAACCGATGCAATAGAAACATTATTATAACATTATTAGTTATGACGATTATTGAGGCGTTTTACTTTCTACACTTATATCATAACCAATTGGGTACTAAATGTGAATGATAGGTGTGTTTACGTAGTTATACAGTTGTTAGAAACTTTTGATGTTATCAGTAACCAATGTTACTAGAATGAAAATGTTGCCTTTATTTTTTTGTTATGATTAAAACGTAAAGCAAAACATAAGCTATTCACAAATTTACCCATTTTCCACTGGCACCCAGCTAGGAATGTCATCCTGCGTCAATTATAAGCTAGCAACAATTAACAGCAACAAAATCTTTCAACCGAATTTCCAACTTCAATATTGGCCTTACATTTAGAGCATTGAGCTGTCTATATTTTTAACGCTGACCGTCAAGCCACACTCAAAAAACGACAGGGGAACACCAGGACAAAAATTGTGCTATTTAAATTTCAAATAGAAGGAATATGATTGAAATTTTCAAGTCAATGCAACACTTTTGATATGGATTAACTTCCTTTAATATTATATTAAAATGATGGATGGACGGATAATATGAACATGTTTGAAAACTAAAAAACATTTTTCGATAAAAGACGACTAATGGAAGGACTTTACAAGATCATAGGGAGTTAAAATTTCAGTAATACAAGACAATTTGCGAAGGGAATCTATTAATTATGAAATGAAAGCAGTTTACAGAGTTTATAATAAAGGATATTTTTGAAATCAAGTTTTAGTGGTGAGCAACGCTCGGAATGTTCCTCTACCCACACCTCTGTAAAATATGATGATGCTCACTCTTCCAATTACAAACTGTTTTCCATAACTTAAAACAATTGGTTTGCAACTCCGGATAAACCGTCGCATTAATTTGTTCTGTTTAGTACTGCCCCACTTATCTCCCTTCCATGAATTGATGACCTTGTTTCCTTTCAAAAAGATATACCTTCCGAGTTCCAACAAGCACGCCCAGAACACTCCGAAGACGACAGTCCAAACTAGAAGGGTTCCTTTTGATTGTCTCCAAGTGCCCCAGTATTTAATAAGAACAAAATTACAGAAAATATTCACCAGCATAAAGTTCGCGTTGCAAATCACCAGAAAAATTCCAAGAACGGAAAACACATTTGCCTGCAATATTTGCAGACATCTATATGTGCGCTGAACATTTTCCGGTTTTCGTAAGCTATCCTTCATCTTATAATTGTTACGCCCAACCCTCAATTCCCGAACTAGGAGGGTGGCAAAATACACCCCATAAACAAGAGTTGCCATGGATACCATATTACAAATAATGTGAACAATCAAATAGAGATAAGAGTGGAAAAGAATAACTAGAAGAGCCACCGGAAAGAAAAAATTTTATAGGAATGAGATCCAAGAAAATTACCCCTCTTGGATTATACGCTATGAGCAACGTTACAAAAATATATGACATGACTGAATACCACACCAGCAGTTCAGAGAGAATTGAAATATATCGATTTTCCACGCTTTTGTTCGGATCGTAACCAACTGGAGCATATTGCCTAGAAAGATAATTATGTAAGTTATAAATTAACATTATTAGCCTTCGAAATATAGGGTGTTTACTTACGGTACATATATTCCATGAACTGTTTGAAGCCATTGATCATGATGCAGACATCGTGAACATACCAGTAGAAAACTGAGAATCCAATCATGACTAAAAACCCAGTAGCCAAAAGCCAAGCTACATTGTATCGATTTGATATCCTTTTTAAAGTAATATTTCGCAATAATGCCAGCTGCAGCAAAAAGCCAAAAATTGTATAAAGCATAATTTAATTGAACTTTCCACTCAAGTTTGGCATCCTGTTTGTAAGTCTTTGTTTGTTTGTTGAAACGGGCTGCCATCAAACCAAACTGTGATGCAACCCAATCAAAATATTGGATAATCTGAGAAAGGCGTTTGCTAAATAAAATTGAACTATGTGACGTTTTCTTCCTATGTTTAGGTTTGTCCATTTTTGCTGCCTCCATTGTAAGTAAATTGTCAGTATTTTTCAGAATTATATTTATCATATACAATCGCAAGCACTACCAAAGGAAAACTGGGAGGTTCGACAACCAAACGAGCCAAAGTTTGTCTGAAAAATGGAAATTATTTATGACCATAAAATATCTGCGTCATTTGTGGCACTTTTTCCCACTTAAATACTTAATTTTCAATTTACGTGGCTGGGTAAGTCTATTTCAATATGCAAATAAATAAACAAAACATGGCTAAACCTTGACAGCTCGGTATTTTGCGGTTATTTGGTATCGAGCATTTAAAACCTAGCAAAAATTCCTAATATTTGGGACGATTTATGTTTTACAGCTAAAAACGCCTGTCTAACAAAGCCTTTGTGAAATGTAATGGTGCTACGATTTACAGCCTTCTTCTATAACTCTGCAGCTGGCATATTTCCTGTGTTTGTTGTTTGTCCGAATGTTTGATTCAGCTCCAAGATTGTGTTCACCGCTGCTTATATAAACCAGAATTTGTAACTCGGTCGAATCATTCTTATTCTCCTGTCTGTCAATCTACATTTATATCTCTTTATAATCCCATATGATGAACTATTATGGAATTCGATTATCTTAAATCTTGATGGAAGTTTGGTAACAGGGAAACTCATTATCCCTATGGATTTGTATAAGATAACTACACCTGTGCAAGACATTACAAAAGCTCGACAACCGTACTTAAATTTTAATCCGTCTTTCCATACTACACATCAGACTAGAGCCTGCACATGGTATATGACATGTCCGTTTTAACATTTAAAATCCCGAGTCTAAATGCCCCAATACCTCCCATCACTCCACAGAGCGCATAATATAGCCTCCCACTCCCATTGGGCTGCATTGATCATTTTATATTTAATAAAACTTGATGATCTATATTTATATGTATGCTGTTGTAAATTAAGAGGAGTGAATTTTATACAAAAATCAGTGACCAGTGAGTATAAAAACATTGAAATACACTTTCCGTATTATGATATCCTCTTATATACAGATCAAATTTCTATCTGTGTGTGTGTGTGGCAATAAGTTTAAAAGGTATAAAGTCTCGAATGGGGCACGTCTTTTTTTCGTATTGGTCGGCTCCGGTTGCTAAATAGGGTAAAATGCATGCCAGTGGTTATGATTTCAATTTAACTAGAAACTTTTGACTGTTTAGGCACTACTATATCATGATATACCAAAGGGAAAGCTTGTTATGTACTAATATAACAACGCAAAATAGCCTTTTACTTCTAATTAATGTTTCCAAGATTTTGTGATTCTTCAGTTTAAGCTGTGAGAGAAAAATGGCAGTAAAATTAAGGGATTTTCCTGAAGGAACTTGTTTAGCTACAAGATAATAGGACTAATTAATGATAATACGATGACCAATTTCCATTCTTGGTTTGCTGGAATAATATCAGGTTGACGACCAATTACTGGCTTAGTGAAAGGTTAGTTTAGTATTGTAAATAAAAATGCCACTTTAAAATTTACAACGTGATCTTTGTATCTAAAATTTTAAAATATTATGACATGCAAAATTTTTATTTGTAAAATTGATTTATTCCAGAAATGATAAACATTAATTTTTAATTAATGTAGACAAGCAAAATTCATTGATTCATTCACCGTTTGTTTATTTGGGACTAGGGTTTTGTGGTCAACAAAGCTCTAAAAGTTCCTCTTCCAACGCCTCTGTAATATATAATGATACTCACCCTTCCAATTACAAACTGTCTCCCATAACTCAAGACAATCGGCTTACAACTCCTGCAAAACTTTTTCATCAGCTTGTTGTTTTTCGCATTGCCCCATTTATCTCCTTTCCAAGAATTAATCGATTTGTTTCCTCGCAAAAAGAAAAATCTTCCGAGTTCCATCAGAGAAGCCCACAATACCATGAAAACCACCGTCCAAACCAGAAGTGTTCCCTTTGACACAGTCTCAAGTTTTTCCCAATATTTAATCAATACAAAATTGCAGAATATCGTTGCCAACATGAACATTGCATTACAAATCACAAGAAAAATTCCGAGAACGCTGAAAATATTTGCTTGGAGAACTTGCAGGCAACGATACGTATGGACAACATTTTCTACTTTTCGTAAACTATTCTTCATTTTGTAGTTTTTGCGTCCGATTCTCAACTCTTTTATGAGGATAGGGGCGAAGTAAAAGCCATAAACCAAAGTTGGAAAACCGACAGCAAAGCAAATCATATGTTGGATAAAATACAGATATGAATGAAACAAAATTAAAACTAGAGGTATTGGAAATTGATAATACTTGGTTGGAATAAAATCTCCAAGGAAAATCAAACCTCTTGGGTTATACACAACGACCATTGTTATAAAACTGTACGAAAGTACCCATAGCACGCTAGAAACTCACAAATGAATGAAATATAGCGATTTCAATGCTTGCGTTGGGATCGTAAGATGTTCCATAATATTTTCTGAAATTTAAGAGTTTAGATTAGCTTTAAAAGCTTAATTTGGGATTTAAATATAAGGAACTTACGATACATGTACTTCATGAATTTATAGAATCCATTGGCCATAATACAGATATCGTGCAGATACCATCGAAAAATAGAATGCAAAACCGTGACCAAGATGGCAGATATCCAGTAAGCCAACGCGACATTGAAACGGTTTACATCCTTCAAAATATAATACTTCACAATTATTACAGCTGCTGAGCCAAGCCAGAAAATCATCAAACCGTAACTCAACCACACTCTCCATTCCAGTTTGGGATCTCGTTGATAAAGTTGTGTGGTGTGGTTAAAACGTCCCCCGATTGCTCCTACGGTAATCAAAATCCATTCCAATAATCGCAACAATCTTGTCAAGCGTTTGCTAAACAAATTCGTTTGAGAGGTATTCATTTTGTGAGTGGTAAAAAGCACAGGCTCGGAATTTGTATTAGTGGTATTGTTGAAAGAGTAAATGAGACTGACAGAAATATTAAGTAAAGTAAACTATTCGATTGCGAGAATTGGAGCGCGTCATAAACACTTTAATTAATCATAAACATTTGACGTCGCAAGCCTGTTTTTATTTCCTCACCAGAATATAGCAAGTTTGTATGAATTTTGTATGAAAGAGCTTTGTATTTTTGCCAGTAGCTATACATGAGATAAACAATTTTTGTGGGAATTGTCTGATTAAACTTAGGTAAATTCTGCTCATTTTGTGTTGATATTAGCAGCAAACTAAAAACGGTTGTATTTATATGCGACACCCTCCACCAAACACCACCACGAACATCCGCGCGACCCGCGCCTACCCACACTCCACGCCACTCCGAACACTCTACCCATCCCCTCCATCCCCACCGACTCCAACGCGCCCCACTCACCCCACCCCCCCACAACGTCTCATCGCCTATAGTACCAACACACTGACACGCCCAACATTGATACAACTCCGCCCCCAACAGCCAAACCCCCCGATCATCTTTGACTAACAGACCATCCCTCTCAGCGACGTACTACTGATTAAACTCCATGCGTTCGGTACACATCGATTTTTAGGGTGGAAGGAACAGCACTGATTTCAGCTACATCGGCTGCACATTCTTATCATAGTTCACAATCATAATTAAGGAAAATACGGTACATAAGTAATATTGAGAAAGGACCACTCCGATGAAGCAAAGGGTGATGAATAGATCATCGAAGGGGCAATAAACGATAATTAGAGAGCATAAGTGTATTACTCGAGGGCGATAAGTTGGTCAATTAAGAAGACCGGCACAGGTGTTTCGATTTTATCCTACTGACTATCGCCTTTATTTTCGGTCTTTGTCTTGCCGGAGGTATTATTTATTAAAAGCAAAGGGGAAAGCAGCTAGACAATCGTCATTTGGTCTTAGATATGCGCGTTGAAGAAGATAAATTAAAGCGCCACCGGAATGAGAGGCCAATCGCAAAAATTCGAAACAATACCAAACAAAAGAATAGCGTTTAGTTTGAATGCGTAATCATGTTTTGCAACATTTGAGTACTTTTTGAGTTGTGAAATCATATTTCCAAACCCGTTATGGATATTTTTATGTTTTATAAAACAAATTATAAACCTTTCGGTCTCACATTCCCCTATTCCATGTCTGCTCGTACTCTAACTAACGTCTATCAAAGCGTTGTCAATTGAAAACTACCTACCTCAGACTACCTTAAACATTTCACCGGTTTTCCAGCGCTGCATCAAGTAGCTAATGATTTGGTTTAAGCTCAAATTAGATTGCAACTTCGTCAAAAACTATGAATGTTTGAACATTTTGGACACGGTAATTAATGCAAGTAAAAATTTGTACATAACTCCCAGCAACAAATATCGGTACATTCTCTTATCACCACATGTTTTTATTCACTACTCGTGAGCAAATGATGTTGGAGGCAAATTGCGCCATTTCATCCATATGGAATTTTCAACTGAAAGTCACAACTTTTTTATTAAGTATTACTGTGTATTTAATTCTAAAACAGAAAATTCTAACAATGTTTACGTTTTTATAGTAACTTTACACACGAAACATTTAGCATGTCTTTGCTTATTACCAGTGCTTCAAGAATTGAATTTTTATATCAATACATAACTGATTCTGATGGATGTTTGATACATGATTAAGTACACTTATTATGTACTTCAAATATATAGCGAAAGCATTGTATCGCGTTAGGTTCATTTTTGCAAAATTGTACAAATATCCAGAATTGGAAATAAACAAAAAGTTGTATGGCACACATCGTGATTCAAACCAAAAGTAAGGTTCTCATTTAGGACGAACCCCTAGATCATGTAGAGTCCCTCGTGCTTGAGTTGTCTCAAGATTTTCGCATATTGCCGTCAGAAACTGAAATTTTTATTTTTTAATGGTCAAAATTCGGTTTCATCAGAAATATTGGCCCTGTAAGTACCATACGACCAAGAGTTAGAAGAGAGTGTGGTATCGTTTGAACCGGCATGAGTTGAGGATCATATATTGATTTGGAAAATTGACCAGTATCAATACGTGGTGAAAGGTCAGGTCCGAACGTAAAGTGAGTTTATAATTTTTCAACACCTAAATTTAGGAAATTTTGGAATGTCCCTTAAAACTCCCAGAAAGATAAGCCCCCAGACTTAAAATTTTCTGAAAAATATAAGTAAAGACTTCTCATCCCGAACCAACAAAAATTACGTTTCTACCTGCTCCGTTTTTTTGGCAGTAGAAAATTTAAAAAAAATTGGCAGTGAGTTTATAATTTTTCAACACACCTTATTTGATTGACACCGACGAATGAAACATTTATTTTGACTTTGACATATTACTTCCAAAGTTGATTTATATTTATTCAGATGGAATTTTACATACGCGTGTCGACACATCTACGCCGAGAAGAATATATTTTATTCTATTTCATAGTTGAATGTTTTAAACCCAACTTCGGTTTAGCTCGCATGTCATTCACAGTTGACAGAATGTGACACTTTAAAACTAGCCTTAGCAAGATAAGGCTACATTTTTATTGTTGCCTGATTCAGTCTGGAGCTAACAAAGGTTCGAGGAAGAACTGGAAATCAGATATTTTTCAATAAATACAATGCTGTTGAAGACAATTTGATAAGTTATATTGATCTGCAATTCAATTAAACTGACAAGGAAGCCGAGCAGAAATGGAGCATAAGCCTATTGTGTATGCTAACAATTTATGAAAAGATTCTTTTAATTTATGCAAAGAAGCTTTGGCGCCAAATATGAAATTTTGTAACGGTCAAATTTTCAAAAAACAAAATATGGTTTGCCTGTATTCTAGGATGTAGATTATGATCCGTACTCAGATTTAATCAAAAAGTAATTTCAATTTTCAAACTTTAATAACCTCCGCCATATTCGAATTTTCAAAAACGATTCAAAAACGCCCCTGGGGAATCCTTTGAAGTTATGGCATTCAAAATTCAGGTCAATCGGCCATTAAATGAAGGCGCAAATCGCGCGATTCGTTGTTCAAACTCCGTTTGCCCCTACTCGTGTGTCTCAACTTACCCCGAAAAAAGAAGAAAACATGTAGTCTTAGAATTACGTGATCTATCAAGATATGACATAAAAAGTCAAGAAAAAAATCATGACGCAATCGAGATTCCTATTACTAACGTTTGGACTCTATATATTTATACACCATTATTTCTATTAGCTTTGATGTTTCCGCATCAGAGTTTCCTTCCGTTTCTATTTTGTGGCCAGGATTCAGCCCTTGTACTTTTATTGTATAGCCACTAATGGGGTAGGATTTATTCCTCATCCAAAAATTTCATGTGAATGTAAAGCAATTGGTTTTGGAAAACAATGACAACTCGGAACCGAAAATGGTGCTCCCGCTACATGGCATCTTTTCCCTTATTGAAGTGTTATTTAAGCCATGCCAATTTTGTGGATCAGCTCACGCCTCTGGTAATGCTTGACTTTTGTGCTCGACAAACAGTTGGGTTGCTTCTTTTGAAATAACACAATAAACTTACATTGATAACTATTTATTTATGAGTAAAAGTATTTCAAGTTACAAACCACCATTGCAAAATCACCTTTCCACATGTTTCAATCAATAAAAATTGCAGTTATTCAACTTTATCATTGTGCTTTAGTCCTTGGCATTAATTTGTTCTCTTCAAAAGACTAACAAAAAATCAACCAGCGTTTCCAGTATGGTTTGTCCAAAGGATGCAAATGATGTCCGTTTCAAATACATTGAGCTACTCATATACACCCTCAGTTCTTTAGAACCTGTGATAACTCGTCGCGCATACAGACCTTTGAACCTATTCCACCATTTTCTTCTTTCATTACTTTGGAACAATACCTCAGCCTTCCACCAGACTCAATTAGTAACTGATAGTAATAAAGAGTAAAAAGCATACAAACCCAGTGTTTAACAAAGCAATTATTGAAACTGATTTCAAATTTCTAACAAATATCGCAAAACCAAGAACCATGACAACTAAACCTCCAACAAAAATTAGAGGAAGGATTTGATCCGCAAAGAAACAATTGGCGAGTTGATTTAGCACCAATTGTTCCTTATATAGTCGTATATATTTCCGGAATGGTTGCCTTTCAAATCGCGTCATGTTCCTAGAAAATTGAAGAAATTGATTAAAAACTGATTGCAAAACTCTTTATTAGAAAAGTTAAGATTAATAATTTAATTACCATAGCCACTGGATCCAAATTCTAGCAAAAACCACATACGAAATAACAAGCGCAAATAGTAAAAGTGGGGTAAATCCGCACACAAAATTATAAATCAAACTCGTTGAGTCCGTACAAAATCACAAAAGGAGGTGAGTCGTACAACCATCTACTCAGATATTTTGCTGGCCAGTATCGCAAACTGTGCCTGGATTGAAGATGTTGTAATGTTGGTAGGAATGGCTGCACATGGGAAAAGCCTAGGCCAACCCAGTGACATACAGCAAAATTGTTTCCATTCGTGATTTTTTGTTGCCGAGGACTGAGTTCCTTGTTGTCCACAAATCAGTTGATATTATAAAGCTGGCTGCAATCGGAGAAAACCTTTATTTAAAATAACATATTATTTTTCAACTGTTTTGTGATTGTTATACATACCTTCCATTTTCTTCCGCATGATAATCAGAGCATTCGCAAATTGAACCGTTTCAGGAATTTTTATTACGAGTGTGACTAAAATTACGGCACCCATCATTCTAGAAATGAAATGCATGTAGAAAGCAGAATATTCTGTGGGAGAGCTCGTTTCTTGGGATATTTGAGGAGAGACACAACCTAGATAACAAATATCTAGAATTATACAAGTAACAAAAAATTTCCAGACCCATTTTCTCTGCCAACTTCCAGATGCAATTAAGTCCTTTTGTTTATCGTAAATAAATGGAAGGGCATTGAGACTTTCCCCGGTTCTGACGAGTCGCAATATCCAGTACCTCCAAATGTCGGTTTTGTTAAAACGCTGGCAAGTTGGTTTTTGTTTTAAAGTTGGAAAAGTGGGAGAAATCATGGCACCAAACTTTTTTGTTAACATATCCCTTTAAACTGTAGTAAATATTTTCTTTATACAAATTGTTGTAACTAAGTTTGTGGAAGTGTTGGCACCAAAAACTCGAATTATGTATTAGCAACCATGTAGGGAATTTACGACTGTAGATTTGAAACCTAATCCCGTGTAGATAGTATTTCTAAAAATTGGAATTGAAATTGCCATGATGCAATCTGTTGGTGAGGTCAAAAAGGGTTTTGATTGGCAATTAAAATCATATTGCGTTTGTAATGTAGGCGTTTATATTTCTTGAAGTCAGTCTCTGGTCCTTTTACTATCGAGTTTTGCAATTAATAACCTGATTGCTTTATCAGATTTTTTCGAAGAGTAAAACAAAATAAATCCTTTTTAAATTGAACATTTTAATACCACTAAAAATGTTATACAATAAATAAATGACTGTACATGCATATTGACATCTGTATATTCAAATAGTTGTTGTAAAAGTTAAAAGTCGAGCTTTATTTTATTAGGATTATTCGCAATACGTGAAACATCCTAATATAAAGATCGTACATGCTTAATGCTTATACATGCTTAAGACTTACAAAAAACCAATTCAAGGCTACGATTTGTTCATAAATCCAGTCAGTTAAATGACACTACACATTTCATCTAAACAAGTGAACACTTCATTTGCTGTTGTGCCTCACCAAAGTTTTCGGCTTGCGTGTCAACCGTTTTCGACATGCAAACGTATGTCGATCGGCAACCTCTCAATCACAATCATCACAAACTTTTGTGAAATTGACAGAAGCTTTGGGATCATATATTGACAACTGCGGGAATGAACTTCATACTTCTATTTTCACATCTATATTGATGAGATTTATCAACTCCGCTTTTAAGAAGCCTAAACAAATGCGTAGATATTTCTATCTTGTGGGTGTTTTGAAGCAAACATTTTTTCACCTTTCCATCATTTAGTCGTATGTCTGTTACATTAGATGACATTCGTCTATTCACATGAAAAAGCGAGGGATTACGTTATGCGCCTCATTTCCCCAGATTGTACTGTTGGCTATTTTTTTCAATTCACAACACTCAACACGCTACCCGCGAAGAAGATTAAATTGCAAAATCAACCTAAAGTCCATAATGTTTCTTCAAGATAACTTAATTGGTTACATTAACCTTCAATTAAAGTTACAAAAAATACAAGGAACTTCAACCTTCACGCTGTCTCCCCAGCAAAAGTTCATCACATTTGATGGGAAAAGTTTGGGCTGGGAATTTAAGAAAATTTATCTGTGCATCTTCTTTTCTATCGGGTTATGGCTTCAACTACTCTACAACGCAAACAAGGAACCACTACTCACGTTCTTAATAAACATCCTGTTTGCAATCGGAACTGTGGTCGACTGTTACCTGAAATGGATGATGCTACAACGCGGTGAGCAGTTTTGTGAGATGCTCAACTTGTTTCTGGAATTTGAAAAGCGGAACATAAACGGTAAGTTTTTATAATGACTGGTTGTAATTTTTTAGGCCTTAAAGCTCCCAGTTTAACATTTTCAGAAAACCCAGACATAACAACCTGCAACAGGAAGGAGCTGCGTTTGATTAAATTTTGCCTTCTGTGTTGGTCCGTGTGTGCCCCAGCTATGATTTTTGCAATGACCTTTCTCCGATGGAGCAAACCTTGCATTCGGCATCCCAGGCTACTTTCTAATTCCACTGCAGGAATCCTGAAATGAGTTCAGAATGGTCGACATATTCCATCGTGCTCTGCCTGTTAATCTGTATCACAATCCACTGGGTTTATACCCTGATGTTAGAAACGTTTGCTCTTTTCTTAATTGTATTTTCTTTCATCCCAGCATATTGCTTGGATCGCTACATGCAATGTATTAATGACCGGGTTGCTATAAAATCTCACGTTTGGAATGAACATTTTAATTCTTATCGACAAATGCAAATTTTGACTCACTATTACAATCTGATGCAAAAAGATGGTCTAAATTTATCCATCCTTTTTGTACTTATCTCCACAATGATTATGAGTGTTTACACAATAATTATTGTTGGATTTAATGTATCAACATCTGAATTCCCACTGTTTCTAATTTTGGCACAAGATTCAGCTATTGTTATTCTATTGTATACGACCGTAATGGGCAGGGTTTATTCGTCCTCAAACTGTTCTATAGAGAAATCAAAGAAAAAATCCTGCAAAAGGCCAGTGGAGCATCCCAAAGGAAATGGATTCTCCATTACACGGCTTCATTTCCTTTACTGAAATGTCACCTTGGCTATGTCAACTTTGTGGATCAGCTCACACCTTTGGTAATGCTTGACTTTTGTATTCGACAAACAGTTGGATTGCTTTTGGTGAAATAGATTGTCACAAAAATCTTAAGGTAGATGAAAATTTAGTCTCAATAGTAAATATTAAGGTAGATTTATTTGGTATTATACAAGCAGTTTTTAGTGGCAATAAACATAAACAATAATAAGATTATTGAATAAATGTTAAATTTACTTAACCTATGAAATATTAAACCTAATTTTGTAATAAAACTCAGCTTGTTCATTTACTACTTCAAAGCAAGTAAAACTCGAAAAGTACCCCTGGTAATTCCCCTAAAGAACTTCAACAAACCCAATCTTCGAATCACATAAATACTTCCAAAACTCACCGTGAACGTTGTGCAGGATTTTCTGAATTTTGACATGATTTTATTATTTTGGGAAGATCCCCAGTTATTAACTTTCCAAGAATATATAACATGCTTCCCATGAAGATAAGAATATCCCCCTATTTGCAAGAGTATAGACCAACCAATAGTACACACAAATGACAAGACCATATTCATAACTACAATTAATGGATTCATATCTTCATTGTGACGAATGGCCACGTAGTTACAGTATATCACAAGTTTAGTTACTAGACAGTGAATTGGGGCAAGTGGAAAACCTAGAACGGACATAAATAGTTGATGTAAAATTTGCAAAGAGCGGTACTCAATAACTATATTCGGCATATGTCTAAATGCAGCGGATGTTCTATGCCGTGTGTTTTTGACGTGAAATTCTTTAGTTACAAACGGAACCATCGTTACTGCGTATGACGTTGCTATGACTAAAACAACCATAATATTTGCGTACATAACGAGGGTTCCATAGGCGTAAATAAGTGAGTGTAAAAACCAAACAAAAGGTGAGAGATCTCCCGGAATAAGGTATCCGAATAGAATTGGAATTTTGGGGTTAATGCAGACAACTATAGTTACCAAGATTCCAGTTCCCATTAGGTTGGAAACTAATGAAAAGAGAATCATTTCAAGCTGATTTGAAAGCTTCCGAGTTATTGGACAGTTGGGGGAAATATACGTTTCTAAAAGAAGGAAATTTAATTTAAATGATTGTTAAATGTAGTACAACCACTACTTTTTTAATGTTTTACTTTTACCTGATGCTTTTTCAAAATACAGGAGGAAACCATTCATAGCCATTCGCAACTCGCCAGGATACAATGATATGATCGCAAAAGAAGACATTATTAATCCAGACCCGATTGCAAACGTATAACACAAGTTGAATAATTCGGGTGGCCCAGTGAGTCGCAGTTGAAATGTTTGAATGCAATATGTAGAATTGCCTGAACTGCCACCCAATGGCTAAAAATTTGTAAAGCAACTCTGAGAATCGCGTAGGAGCAGTTAATCGCCTACGTTTTCGATCATACGAGAAAGGAACTGCTCCATTTTTGCTTGCAACGACAATAGTAGCCAAATAATAATGTAAAACGTTTGTTAAACATTTTAAATATTGTGGCCAATAAATAAATTTTAGAAAGAATAAAAAATATTTCGCAGTTGTTTAATGATTTGCAGTATACGCGGCACTAAATATGAAATTGCAAAGGTTTAAAGGCAAAAAAGGCAGAAGGCGACGAGAAACAGTAATTTAAATAATTTCATGGGATTGTCACTGCCGAGTTGATTTCAAAAATTTCCCAAATTGCTATGAAATTACCAATAAATGCTTTGTTTGTTTCACATACTGTAAGCATATTGCTGCTTTGTTCATTATAATTACGTTAATTTTTTTTATTCAAATTCCAGTGTACGTTATTTTATGGATGCTACAAATGCAGTTTTAACGGGTTGTGTATTTCACAGTATAACACGGCAATGCGAGTAAGGTTTCATATTTAGAAGTTCAAAGTAGTTCAAGTTATGCACTACACTTATAAACTACTATGTATTAACGAGAACGCAAATGTCATAACGACATGTACGCATTAAGCTTTAATGAGCATTGCCGGCAGGTTAGGCATAAGCTAACGTTTTTTGTAACTGGTCAAAGCCGGCCAACCAGGCATCGAATTGCACCTGGGTGCAAATCGAGAATGCTACTTTCCCCTTACCAATTCGCTTCGCCTTCATAAATTACAAAAGCTACAAAACGGTTCTGGTCCCGAAAAAAAAAAAAAAATTCGGTTCTAAAGTAATGTTTTATGTTGACATTATAAATTACACAATTATAAGCTAACAATGAATTTAGCATTTTACCTTTAAAATTTAAAATGGTGTTATTACACGCAGCAAAGATTTGACGCGAATTTATACTACGCGAAGTGTAAATCTATTCATATTTTCAGTTTTTTTAATGTAAAATTTGTCAGGTCCATGGAAAAAAAGGCAACCTTATCTATTACTTTTGTGGCAAGATTTGGCGAGTTTAAAGCACCTGTTTAAGACGTGCACAGGTTTGATATTATGCAAGGGGCATTTAGATTTTTTTATGCAGTTCTGAAATGCATTCGGACAAGCTCGTGGTTCAACTGAGTTGTTCGTCTTGTCCAACTTATCATCTATCAGTACTGTACTCTCCTGACACATAGACCATAACGGATTTGTAACAACGTCTATAGCGTAGTAATATTTTAAGGAAACTCTTGCGCGCAACTTTTCAGCCAAATCGGTTAAGGGATTTTGGCAAAGCTCTGAAACGTCGAAAACTCGAAACCAGGGCAAATAAATTTAAAATTGTTGGCCTATTCCTGTATGCATTCCTAAAACCGATTTGTACCAGTTCTAAACATTATTAGTAGATGAGTTTCTACTCACTACTGAACGTTTTTAGGCAGGCAAAATAGATTTTCACATTCAAACGTGTTTATTGAAACGGAAAAGTTGCAAAAATTGTCAAAAATTCGTTGTATGTTCGATTCACTGATTTTCTGGTTTCCATATTAGCTTAATCGAGGTCGCAAATTTTGGATGTGGTCAGTAGGAATTATAGGTCATATAC
>LJIJ01002740.1:0-24073 GCA_001718145.1 Orchesella cincta
CCTTGGTTCACATTCTCCTCCACAATGTACTGGCCTGCCAAGAAATGGGAAATGAAAGGGGGCTTCAAAATACATCATGGTGACAACCGAAGACGGCTACGTAAACGTTGTCAAATGTCATCAAAAGTCTGAAGAAAAGTGCAAAGTCCTTCTTATTTCAAAGCTCCTCCTCCCCAACCACTCACAAGGAGTTTGCATTGAAGGAGACGGAACCAATTTCGTCATTGGAACAAACCTCAAAGCCATTTTAATGCTCAAGTGGATACCTGAGGAGAAGAAACTTCACCCAGTGGGAAAGAAAGCACTTCCAACTGAAGGCGTGAGTTGTTTGGCACTCCAGAAAGAGAAAAACGAAAGACTGTTAGCTGCTGGCTGCTTTGATGGGACCATCCGCATATTTCAGTTTCCGAACATGACGCAAATCTCAACTATTCAGTATCACAGCTGCCAAATCAATTCGCTTATCTTTGTCAATGACGAGGAAGGAAAGGACAAAATCTACCTGTTGTGTGGAGCATCGGATAACAGCGGCGTTTCTGTTTGGAAAATTTAATGGTGCTAAATTACGGAATAACAAAAATGCTTTTGTTTAAGTGCATATGTATTAATAAATTTTATACTTTTATACGATCCAAAATTGAATTAGAATATGTGATAAAAATGATTTATTGACTTGAAAAAATAATGAAACAAAATATCTCATGTAATTCAATATTACAAAACGATCATCCTTAATTAAACGTAAGTGCATTCGTTTTTAACTAGATTTTCCAGTCTCACGAGCTTCTGCCTCATTGATATCATGATGTTATACATTTATGAGCTCAACATCATCGAAATGCCGGAGTCGTTGATAAAAATTACGCTCCTTGATATGGAAGAACCTATCGCGCCAGGCCATCTTTCTAAAACCAGTACTCTCCTTTTCCATTTCAGTTTGAGGTTCCTCCTCTCCAGACTCAGGTTCGAGGCACTCGATTGTGACACAAGATCTTGACAATTTCAATCCACAACGGTCACCATGAGGGGGGGTCCCAGAACTCTTCCTTTTTTCACAAGAGAAAAAATAGTGTCATTTTAATCCATTTTAGATTTCTACTAAATTTAGATGTTGATTAGATACTTACCCTTCATGAATAAATAGGACGTATCTCAACTCCTCAAGGAAATTTGAGTTACTAATATTGCTTTTTCCGAATTGAAAAGCGTATTCAGCCGTTCTCCACTTGACGTATCCTTGAGGAAGTCTGGTAATTGGGCTCAAGTACTCGGAAAGAACTCTTTCTTGTGAATTGAGCAGCATCAGTTCCCAATCGAAATCTCCTCCGAGGTCGGATCTAACAGTGTAACTCTGACAGCACTTGATTTGGAAGGGTAGCAGCAACTTCATTAGATTGGGGGTGAGTCCTTCAGCCCATAAATCGACCAGGTAGTATTTGGAGCACCAATTTGAATTCGCGATAAAGGCTGAGCGGTCTTTCACTCCGAAATGGGGGAGATCTGGGAGAGGGTCACAGCCTACTGGTTTCTCTTCAATACTCCACTGGTGATACTCGTTCGGGACAACGGTCCACCCCTCAAATTGGTCGTGTCCGGATGAGTTTTTAATGTAGTTTTTTGATAATATCTGGTCCCGTAAAATGGCATGGAAAACCCTCCAACTTCCGTTCCTGTCGAGGGTGCTGTTCCAATCAACCTGTTTGTTATCAAATCGGGTCTTCCACAGGGATTTTCTTGCAATTAATTCACTCCAAGCTCGACACACCTGAAATTGCATAATATTTCATGTTTAATATTTAGTAAGTCAGGGAAATAGAGAAACTTTATGATATTATTGAGATTTATTTACCGAGTGGCAATTTAAAACGTCCTCGTCATCAACTTTGGTTAGAATGAGCTCTACTACTGTTTCTGGAAGTGTGTTTCCACAAAAAATGAAGCCATTGACTTCTTCACCTTGTTGGTCCGGAGGGGAAGCCTCTACCACATTTTCATCCATTTTTGAATGATAAGCTCAGTTCAAACTACGTTTCAAAGCGTGTAAAGTTTTATTCAACACCAAACTGTCAAACAAACAATTGGAACACTCAATCCTTCAATCATCAACAGTTTGTTTATTAAACTTAATAATAATAATCCGTTACACGTGTCAGTTTTTCAGTGAGCACAAGTCACAATTCGTTTCCGTTTTTATAAAACAACATAAAAACGGCTGATTACTGTGTAAGTCGTGGGCTACATGTTGAGATTCCTCTCTCTACAAAACAACAAAATCAGCGTGAGACATTAGTATTACGGGATCTGTTCCCATTTTCCATACTCTCTGTATATGAGAAAATCGTTTTCAAGCAGCTTGTTTCATTGTTTCCATATGAAGTGGTGTAATATACTTCTGCATTTTTGCTCTGAAAGGTACGTGTGCTCGTGTTCTATGAGAAAAAGGAAGACCGTAATACACATGTGCCTGGTTTACTACTGAACCTGTGTGGAGAATCAAGTAAGAACGGTTACGAAAGCCAAAATGCACAGCTCAACTCAGAGGCTAAGTGCACTACGTAACGAACATGCAGAACACACAAAGAGTGTGCCAGTATTGAGCATAGAATTAAAAAGAACGACAAAGCCACAATCTATTTATAAATTAATTATACGTTTGTTCAACATAGACCATCATACTCGTCAACTTTAATTAGGATAAGAGTCTGTAAAGAATTTCATGTAAATCACTCGTCCATTCATAGTAAACAGTAGCATGCTAATAATGATTGACAAAAAACCTGTTTTCAAGGGACTTTTTAGGATGGCGTGGAAATGCGCTTAAAATATGCTACTTGGCATCGAAAGGTTGCTTTAAGTAGGTACTTTCATGTTTATTTTATACACTCAATTCTTTCATTGATTCTTGAAGCTATATAATAGGAGCAGCACATTGCCAATCACCAAGTTCTGTTTTGAGTTGAATAGATTGCTGTTACGTGCATTCATGCAGTTTACTTTTAATTACTAATTTTATTACTTTTCTGTTTAATTCATAATTAAAAATTTCACTTTTCAATGGTTGAGACGTGTAGTAGTTGTACAGTTATTGTAATGATACTAAATTATTTATTGATTGATTAAAAATAAAAATACAATTGGTATTTAACATAGAATTCAGTTCACATCTTGCTCATCTCCAGCATACGGATCATGCCCGGGCTCGTCATCGTCTTCATACTCATATTCCGGGTGATAATACATGTTGTTGTAGCTTCTCCTCCTTTCCACCAACGTGTTTCTTCCTCCAGCTTCTCCAAATTCGCTCAGCCGCTCAACACGATCACTCTCTTCCGGCTCATTTTCAAGGCACTCGAAGGTCACGCAAGATCTTGCAAATTTCATTCCAAAATGGCCAGCCCACCATTGTGTATCCTTCCTATTTTTATAGAAGAAGAGCTTGAAATGATTTTCATTAGCCTTTCATCATGTGAAATCTAGTAACAATCTTACCCTTCATGAATAAAAACAATGTATCTCAAATCTTGTAATAATTCTTCATCTTCGCTTCCAAATTGAAAGGAATACTCAGCCGTTTTCCAATCCCGAGTTGCTGGAAGTTCGAAAGTGGGTGGTTTGTATTTGGTGATGATCTGTTCTTGAGAGTTTAAAAGTCTGAGTTCCCAATTGAACACGCCTCCACAGTCAAATCTCACAGTGTACAATTGGGAGCACTTGATTTTGAAGGGGAGCATCAACTCTAGGAGTCCAGGGGTAAGTCCGTCTCTCCATAAATCGATAAAGTAATACTTGGAACACCATTCGAATGAGGTGACGAAACAGGAGTACTCGTCGTTCCTTCCAAAAAAGGGGGAGGTTGGAAGTGGAGCTGGAAGAGGGTTGCAGCCTTCAGGCACTTGCTCTACCAGCCATTCATGACCATCATTTGCGAAAATGGTCCAACCATCAAACTGACCTTGAAATGAACAAGACTTTGATTTTAACAGTCGAAAATAAAGGCGGAGATGTAGTTTAAAAGAGTTTTTCACTAACTGTGACCAGAAGGATTCCTAATGAAGTTTTTGGAAAGTATTCGATGACGCAAATGAGCAAAAAGGATCATCCATCCTGCCGCCTTGTCTCGAACATGCTTTGGAACCTCATCCCAAGGAATGCCTTTGTCTTCGAAGCGGATTTTCCACAAAGATTTTCGAGTGATTAGGTCTTTCCATGTGCGGCATACCTATCAATTTGAAGAAGAAAAACTTGAATACTTGTAAAAATAAGAGAGCTAAATTAAGGATTTTGATTACCAAACCGCAGTTTAAAATATCCTCCTCCGGAACTTTGCTCAGGATCACTTCAAGCACCGTGTCTGGAAGTCCTTCAGCCAATGATACGTCTAAATGTTCCATCACATCAGTTTATTAAGTATTTTCACCTTTCGAAGGCTGTGAAAAATAACGAGTTACTTAATGGGTATTGCTATTTGATTAAATGATAAAGAAGTTTTCTGATACGATAGTTTCTTCAAATAATAAAGAAAACTCTCAACTTCATTTGTGAGTGATTCAGATGATAGGAACATGAGTCACGATGATAATGATATGAACTCAGATGTATTTTGCTGCTTCTTACGGAGAAATACTCTCTTTGTGTTGTGTTTCTGTAAAGTAGGTAACTGGGTACACGCAAAAATTGCAAGCAAGGTCGTTTCACAGCTGATTTTTAGCCTTGCAAACGGAGAGAGAGCACAAAAAATGTTGCAGGGTGCAAAAAGAATATAAAGCCAGATCTGAACGGATTGTGTTTTACGTTAATAGTCAGAATGAAAGAGTATCAAATTCTGTGCGAAATGACTGATTGTACTGTTTGAGTTTAAAAGTTGCAGTTTTTCAATTTTATGAAAAGGATGATTGATTAAAATGGCATTCTCAACACCAAGTTATTCAAATTAAACAATTATTAATTAAATTTATCATTTATGGCACATTGAAGTTTCTGATGTAAGATCATTTTTCATAAATCTATTAAAGTCTTTTCGCGTGTTCATCAGAAATAACAGTTAAGAAAGCCTATTATATAATGGAACAGAAAACTTGCAAATGAATGTAGAAACAGAAGTCTTTTTATAATATCTATTTCATTTCTCTCTCTCTCTGATCGCTTTACATTCATCATCATCATGAATATCACTTTGCTACTTCCCAATAATTTTTGAGAATTGCTGGGCAGCCGGTAATATCTCTCCTTTTGGCCCCACCATGGAAATCGTGACTCGCTGGAGCTCATCAGTGTGAACCCACCACTTTTCCATCCGGCCCTTATCTCAAGCTTCTCTTATCTCTGCCGCTTTATCTGGCCCCACAGCCTTCACAAGCCTATCCTTGTTGGTCTTTGCTCCTTTGATCCAATTATCGCTGAGTTGCAACCCATCCAAGGTGTTTGATTGTTTTGCCTTGTTGAATTTATACTCCGATGGCATAATAGTTCCTTCCCATTTTTACTGACTTGAACCACCCCATCAAGACCTGTTGTCCCAACCCTTTGCGCTTTGCCAATGTGCTTCGCCCCAGGAATGAGTTTACTGATTTCCTTGGCCCCCAAAAATCACCGAGCGGACCTGTGTTCACACCTGGGAGCTTTTTACAACAATGTTTGTCGGAAAAGACGAGGGTTGAAATTGTAGTTCGCCGGATGCCCAAACGAAGCAGGGCTTCAACAACTCCAGTTTGGTGAGCGTTGGGCAGACTTCAGCGAGAGAGGAAGCTACTTGTGTTAGAGCGCTTGCCTGTTTGTATAAATGTTTCACAGCAACGCTGGCAGTTTTAGTGGTGACCGCAGCGCCGTATTCAATCGCTCCAAGCAACCCCAGCGTATTGATTGCCTTCGCTGCTCGGACTCCTTGTTGT
The DNA here is from genome assembly GCA_001718145.1 of Orchesella cincta. Classification (NCBI taxonomy): domain Eukaryota; kingdom Metazoa; phylum Arthropoda; class Collembola; order Entomobryomorpha; family Orchesellidae; genus Orchesella; species Orchesella cincta. Next base: position 5,889 of record LJIJ01002740.1, read on the forward strand.
CCAACGTTTATTCCCAGTTTTCCCAATGCAAGGCATCCTTTAGCAAGACCGTGTACTCCAACTACAGCAGCGTTCACCTGCCAGAGGAGCTCACCCAGATCCTTTCCAAGTTGTCTCGCATTGTCTTCACCACCCTCATCTAAAGCAAATTGAATCCGCTTCGTTTTGGCAACAAGTTGTATACAAATGTGTTCGGGTAACTGTTTCATAATTTCGGGTTGAGTCAGCAGCTTCATAATCCCCTTGACCCCTTCAATGGGATGCATCAGGAACTGAGCCAACCCATGAACATCATTCCAGCCTCCTTTCGCCAAACCCTCGACGAATCCAAGAAGAGTAAGGTCGTTTTGGGTTGGTTAACTTTCACCCATTTCCCAACAACTTGGCACTTTTCCATGAGAGTTCCAGCTTGGTCATACTCCTTTGGCTTGAGCCCACTGCTTGGAGGCTAGCCAGTTGTTGTCAACGGCTGCAGCGGCAGCGCTGCCGGCAGCAGTCGCTCCACTTTCACTTGTCATGGCAGCGATTCCAGCAACCAAACTCGTGATGAGTTGACCTTTTCTAGTTTCTGTTGCTCCGTTCTTCAGGATGACTCTCATTAAATAGTCCGCATAGAAAAGATGAGGCAGCTGCTCCGGCAGCGGCTGCTGTGGCATTTTTCCACTGGCTAAGGCCCCAACAGAGGCGACGAGGGCGTGAAGAGAAGCGTGAAGTGGACTGCCTTCAGTTAAACTCCCCTTTTTCACCAGTTGACCCACATAGCTGGCGCCCTGTTGCTGAACATAATTCACCACAGCATTTTGGACAAAGAGAGAGTTGCTGGCGCTGATGTTTCCACAAGCAGCGGCGACCAAGGCAGTGCTTATTTGACGATAGGTACCCCCTGCCCCCCATTTTTGGGCGGTAGTTTTCGCCTCTTGATCTAATTCAGAAGCTTGATAGATAAGAAACTGGCGTTCTGTCAGTCAGGTCGTTGGAGAAGTCTTCTGCAGTGTTGAGAAATTCTTGGGCCAATGCCTGTTTTTTATCTGCTTCTCCAGCTCGATTTTGTAGAAATGTTCCCATCTCTCCGGCGAAAATGCCAGCTATCTGCATATTAGCTTCCATTTCTTGACGGTTGAAGGAGGAGGTTAGAGCGTTGCTTCCGTCTTTGTCACTCGTCACAGTTGGGTCTATCCCAGCAATGGCTTCTTCAGGTGTTTGCCCGGTAAGCGCTTGTTGAGCAGCAGCGTTGGTAATTGTCACTGATTGGGCGGCTCCACTGATCCCGCTGTAAGTGGTGCTGTAGTTGCTTCCACTCGAGCTCATTACAATTGGACCCGAGGGGGTAAAAGAAACTTGGTTTTGGTCCTTGTTGGCAACCTGCTTCCCACCCTCTTCAACAGCCGGGGTTTTAGGCTGGTTTGTTGATTTACTGAAGCCACCCGCAATGGCCATGCTTTGGGCGTCGTGCTCATCATAGTTTTCAATCGCATTTTGGCTAAGTGTTCCGGTTGTCCATTTATTACGACCTTCATCAACTGCTTTGGAGCTACTGGCAATAACACCCCTTTGAGATGCGTATTCTCTTCGACTTTTCCTTGATAACCTTTATCTCCGGCTTTAATCCAGCCTGTTGCTGAACGCTGGCAAGTCTGCTGTTGAAGTGACTCTCGCTCAAGCTAAAGTTTCCACTCACGCTGTTGCAACCAACTGCCATGTTCATCCCGAACTGGTGCTGCTCTCCATGCTGACGATTTTATCTTGTAAACTTTCAATTCTCAAGTTGCCCCCATTTCGGCTTGAACTTGAGGAGCACTGATAATTCCTGAATGAGGGCATCTCCTCCACTTTCAATCGTGGCTTTCTCGCCAGCGCTTACTTGGGCGAGGGAATATTGAGTGCTCTCTCCTCGCTTTCTCCTTCTCCCGGCTCATTCCAAACATGATGGAAGCGGTCCACTGCCACTCGTAAATCCAACTCCAACCGAGCAGCTGCTGCACAGAGGGCGCAAATTGCAAATTTTGTGGAAGTGCTTGATTTCAATATGTTGTAGAGCACAAAATTGGATGAAGATTGATATTTACATGGCATGTCAAAGTGTCCATGGAGGCTCACAATGTCAGGTCAAAGTTGAAAGGCAGATTTCAAAATATTTTTTTATAAATTTCGCTACTTTTAATATTGAAAGTTAACCGCACGGTAATTATAGTCTATATGAGCAGCAAATGTCCCCAAGTTTTCATGTTGAAATGTTTGATCATTTAAAAGTTATTACAAAATTACTGTTTTTTGAAATATTTTGAAATCGACATTATGACGAACTCCCAAACATTCCGCAGGTTCTGAAACATGATATATAAACTAGACACCTTGGGGTAAAAGGCCCTGAAGACAGAATTTGCGGAAAGTACGGGAGTTGGGCAAAAATGCGATTTAAAGTTCAGGTGAAATTATGACGCAATCACGATATCAGAGCTGGGTAATCTAAAAAAAATTCACCAGTAAACATGTACTATATATTATTATTAAATGTCGAAACACTTATTGAATGCATTTGATTGGTTTGAAGTGCAACACCGAAAGTACTATTTTTGACATTTAATAATAATTTATGGTACATGTTTACTGGTGAATTTGTTTAGATTACCCAGCTCTGATATCGTGATTACGTCATAATTTCACCTGAACTTTAAATCGCATTTTTGCCCAACTCCCGTACTTTCCGCAAATTCTGTCTTCAGTACCTTTTACCCCAAGGTGTCTAGTTTATATACCATGTTTCAGAACCTGCGGAATGTTTGGAGTTCGTCATAATGTCGATTTCAAAAATATTTCAAAAAAACAGTAATTTTGTAATAACTTTTAAATGATCAAACATTTCAACATGAAACTTGGGGAACATTTGCTGCTCATATAGACTATAATTACCGTGCGTTAACTTTCAATATAAAAAGTACAAATTTATAAAAAAATATTTGAAATCTGGCCTTTCAACCTTTGACCTGACATTGTGAGCCTCCATGGACACTTTGACATGCCATGTAGCATATCAATCTTCATTCAATTTTTGTGCTCTCCAACATATGTGAATACAAGCACTGTCACAAAATTGGGCAATTTGCCCTCTGTGTGCTGGAACTTTGACTGCTTTTCATCTCACCCTTGTTTTCACTCGCCAAAAACTTCAGTTTTCCAGCAGTTCTGAGCTGGGATACCTGCTTTGCATGGAGGTCACCTTGAATCGTAGCGTCGCCCTTTCTTGTCTCAATTTTTATATTCTTGCCAATTATTTGGGAGCGTTGAGCGATGGTTTGTCTTTCACTGCTTTCGCTTTGGTTTTCACTCGTCCCAAAACTGAAACTGGTTGTCACTCCGCCCAACTGTTTTGGGTTGGTTTTGACAGCATCCAAAGTGTTTTTGGCTATCAGGGCGCCACTTGCCGCTGCTAGAGTGTGTGCTCGAGAGTCGTTCGTTTGGCTCACGGCGGTTCCCAGTGTTTGCAGAGTTTGAGCGCCACTCAATGCAGGGTTGCTTACACTTACGGTGAGATCAGTTGAGCTATAAGTGCTTTCTTGCTGGATTTTTTGGATGTGATGAGTATCCAATACATTGAGAGCAGAACTTGAAACCTCGACTGTTCCCTGCGGCGCTAGAAAGTTACTACCCTCAACCTGGAGTTCCTTTTGAGTCCAAACCACCACATCCCCATTCGAACTGCCAATGGTGCTGCTCTGCTGCTGAGTTTCAGAAAGTTGTTGCCGCTGACTCATTTCCTGACTTCCAATCGTCAAGGAACAACCGACGTTGAAGAAAATCCCACTTTTTTCCTCATGTCGGAAAGCTTCACGCTTTACATAATTTTCAGCACAAGTCACCTCCATTTCGTCTGCAACCAATTTGGTTCCCTGCTCACTGATAACGTTGGAGCCTTTTATCATCAGCTTTCCATCTCCAAGGGACGGGTCCGTACCAACAACAATTTCAACCGAATCTCCACCCAAGTTGCTCGAAACGGCAACGTCTTGCTCATGATGATTGTAAGTCGTGACCGTTTTGCTACTCAAAAAACCACTGTGAGTTTCCTTACTCGCTTTCTCAGAATAAGAGGTAGCCCGACCGGGGAGAATATTCATGTGGCCACCTGAACTCATCTGAAGTCCAGCCACAGCGTTCGGAAGTGCAATTTCATGTTCAGTTTTTGCTTCATTTATTGCTGACAGATTCCTTTGATATTCTAACGCATTTGACCCATTCTGCTGATCTCTCACGTTTGTCCGGATTTGGAGGGCTTTTCCCTCAAAGTGCCGACCAGCATGAAACTCCGCCGAGCCTCTAGTAACGACTTGTGTTCCAATATCCTCCATACCTCCATGTTTAGAATAGTGGTCCGCATCCCAAACTGCTTCTTCGTGACCTCCAACTGCCACCGTATCTGCTATAAAATCCCTTCCAGTTCTGACTGTGGTGTGACCTCCTTCTCCAAAGTTGGCTACCCTGGTGGTAGTGAATCTCGCATCCCTTCCAGCGGTGACTGACATTTTAGCCCCTGGAGCAGCTACGTAAAAGCCTGCTTGTAGGCCCAAAGTAGATTGACTGCTCTTCATCGCCCACCCGCTTATCTGCGCTTCTACTTTGGCAGTGATGACTTCAGTTCTGCTCAGCAAATCCCGGTCTGCATGCACCTCGAGCTCTTGATTTCCCACAAAGTTGAGCCAGGCAGCTCAGATCTTGGCGAGAGGAGATGCTCGTCCTGTTCCCAACCATGGTGGCATCACGACATTCAACAGATTCTGCTTCAATCTGCAGTTGTTCGCTGGCGAGTATTGTTCCGCTGTTGAAAAAGCTTCCAGGAAGTTGTAGCACGATTCCCCGAGCGGAGAGGAGAGCATTGCTTTCTCCCAAGGGGTGGTTTCCAACACTGGCACATAAACATGAGGATCAAGCACCTCAACGTAATTTCCATTAGGTAAAGGAAGTGGCTTGACAATCGGCCACACGATTGCTTCCGTCAGTTGCCCTTGTTGAGCAGCAGTTAGAGGTACACCAGGAACAAGTCCTAAGCCTGAAGCAACCTCCATCCCACGCTGGAAAAGGACTTGTTGTTGCTCACTATCGCTCCGGAATCCTGGAAGAAAGCGCTGTCCCGTGTGCTGGATAACTTGCTGGCGAATTCTTAACTGTTCATAAAAGCTTCCGCCGTGAGGTCGTGGCAACCCTGCAGAACTGCCGAGCTGCAGCTCTCTCAACAAAAATGAGATGCTGCTTTCTCCCTCTTTACAGCGAAAGATCGGGTCTGTTACTATTAGTGGACTACTTCCCTCCAAATTGAGAGTGAAGAGGGCAACGTCAGGTAATTTCAGGGGGCTCAGGCTGCTCCTCACACGCGTTTATCCCCGTTTTCTGCTAATACAGCTACCTGCAGCACGCTCGATGAGGGAGACCAGGGCAGTAGTGTTCCTTGTTGAGAAGGAAGTGCGAGTGCTCCTAATTGTGTCAGCGCTAGGGCTGCGCATCCAGGAGGAGGTGCGTTGCGCTGTTCAGTAGCAGCTCGGAGCATTTTCTCCTCCCAACGCCTGTGGATAGGCCGGCCGTCTCCAGTGTCACGCCTGCCGTTATCGCGCTGGTACCAATGACTCAGTTGACTACCATGCTCCTCAATTACTTTGGTTCCAATATGATCCTCCATGCCAAAGCTCTGCTGGGGCCCAATCATCTTGCCTCCTAGCACAACGTGACTCACTTGATTCTCCAGTGTCCCATCCAACCAGAGATCCCTTCCAATGTGGATTGTTGAGGGGCGACACGAAGGGGAAAGCACAGGAGTTTTGGTGTGTCTGGTGTATTTAAAAATTATATAATTCACCAAATGGCTGCCGTCTGGTGCTTCAAAAATGTCCCAAGGCAATGATGGGGGTAGTAACCTGGAATGAAACCTGGGTTCTGGGTGGTAAATTAGCTGATGACGCTGCCAAACACCAGAGTTCCCGTCCCCGTCCCCTTGATACTCTTCCACACGCTCCGAGCTCTCTTGGATGACGACACCGAAGTGGCTGTCATTATTGTGCAACCTTTTAACCTGAAAGTGGGCTCCACCTTGTATTTCAATGGTTGCCGACTGATTTTCCATCAAGGTCGTTTGACAACCAGCTCGTGATTCGGCTCCAGTATCCGCTCCCACAGCCATATCCCCGGCGCTCATAATCAGCGCTCCTTCTCTGTTGGAAAGGGTGACAGCCCCAATTTTCAAAGATTTCCTGGCAACAATAAGCGCCTTGGTTTGCCCATTAACAGCCTCACGATTATTAGTCAGGGTGTTAGCACCCATCAAAATATGGTCGCCGTAAATCACCCCGCTTCCCAAGTTGTTGAGGAGGTGACCTCGGATCAGCGTTGTGGCTCCATCAATCAGCCCCCTGTTGTTCATTCCTGACATTCCAACCTGAATGTGAGTTTGACCTTCAGAGCGGATGGAACCTTCTGCGTGATTGCGCAAAAACTCGGCGTGAACGATGAGCGCCTCTCCAGCTTCCCAGCTGGTGTGATTGTTGAGCTCACCTTCAGCTCTCACTGTCAACTTCTTAGCCGCTTTCAAAGGTGCTCGAAGTGCCACAGGCTTTTGATCTCGCAAATGAATTGTAGAAGAACCTTCACAACTTATAGTTCCGCCTCCATTCAACGTATTTGTCTCCACCGTCAGCTCATTCCCGACGTGGAGGGTGCTGGAATTCGTGCTTAAAGTGATTGTCTTCAGTGTCGCATTTCCCTTGGCCGAATGTGCGGAGAGATTTATCCAGAGGAGTTTGACCAAAAAGCTGATGATGTTCATTTAGGAAGGAGCCTAGCCATAACCTTCACGCGCTGATGATCAGCGCCCCTTCTTTGTTGCTCAGTTTTTGAGCTCCTATTTTCAAAGATTTTCTTGCAACAATGAGCGCCTTTGTCTCATCACTAACTTCCTCTCGATTATTAGTCAGCGTTTTAGCACTTATCAAAATGGTGTCACCAAATATAGCCCCACTTCCCAAGTTGTTTAGGTTGTCACCCCTTATCTCCATGTTTGCACCGTCAATTGTCCCCCTGTTGTTCAACTCAGTTGTCTCCAACCTCAGCTCCTCTCCAACATGAAGGGTGCTGGTGTCATCCTGATCAAAAGTGATTATCTTCAGAGTAGCTTGGCCGCGAGCAGAGATTCTTGAACCTTCCTCGTTCTCCAACTGGTGTATTGACCCTTCAATCCCCTGCTGATCATTGAGGGAGGAGCCCAGTGCCAAGGAGCCTTCACTGTTGATTAACCCATTGAAATTCCAAACCTCCTTGGCTACAATCTTCAACCCTGGCGTGCAGAAATTGTAGCTTTTTTCTTCTCACACAACTCACCTCCATCATTCATGAGGTTTTCTACTTTAAGCAAAAGGTGGGTGCCGGTGATGGTCCCATTCTCCAAGTTATTGAGGGTGCGAGTTCGGACCTCTGTGGTGAGACCGTCAATAAGTCCTCGGTTGGTGAGATCTCCTTTCATGTCGTTTTCAGCTACTATCTCAGTTTCCCCGTTGGAGGTGACTGAGCCTTTTCTGTCAATTATGATAAAGAGAGCTTTCACCGTTAGCTTGGTCCCTGCCTGTATTTTGCTGTTGATAATCATCACACCTGGAACACTGACAACAAGAGATTCATTCGCCTGGAGAGGTCCTAAAATCTTTACAGAACTGCTCAACCTCAAGTGTAGATGGTCTACTGCGCGGATACTCCCATTGCCTTCGAGTTTGCTTACTTCAATATTTATCTGTTTGCCTACAATGTCACCGCCTTCGTTATCAATGCACCCGCTGTCAATTCTGAGTTGCTCTTCAGTGGCAATTGTGCCTTTTTTGTTGTTCAAAAGTTGCTGTTCATTATTCAGTTTGATATCAGACTTGGCCATGAGGACCCCTTCCTGATTGTTAAGTCCGGAACGGCTGTTGATGGTGAGGGAGCCTCTAATTGATCTTATCTGACCTTTGAAATTGTGAAAACGCTCACAGATAATGGTAAGAGGGCCAGTAGCCGTGATATTGCCACTGCCATTCTTCACCTGTTTGCAAAAAATGGTGAGGCTCCCATGAATATTGATTTTGCCATTCCTGTTGTCCAGCACGTCACAAACTAGTTCATAAGGTCCTTTGGCATTCATGCACTGGTCTCGATTATCAATCAGCCGTTTCCCGAACTCTGTGGGAGAGACGTCAGCGCCATTTCCTTCATAATCTGTCGATGAGTCTTTGGTAACTAAATCTTTGTCTGTCATCATTGTCATGAAATATCGCTTGGAAGTGTTCACAGCTCACTTCCTTTCTGTCTTTGGCTTGGCAATCGCACTTTCATATCTACTTAAGAAAATGCTAACTAATTGTAAGAAGATTTGAGTACATAAGTGAAAAGGCAAGGGTTGGCTTCTATTTTTGCATTTGATTGCATTGATATCACAGACTGGAATTAAGATTGGCTTTGGAATGTGACGTGCAATTCACATTAGATGTTAAAGTAGTTAAAAATATCGCACAATAAACAAAACGTAACTTCCATGAGTTGCAAATATGTTTCATAGTCAGTTAAACATATAAAAACCTTCCTTTGAGATTGGTCACACAAAATAACTCCCATTAAGTCTGCTTAACTTCAACTCACGAGTGATTGATAAGAACATGACAAGCAGGTTAACCGACTGTCAGTTATTAATCAGTCAAAAATTAATAACAAAAACGGCTGATAGCTTGAAAAGGTCAAGTACAATCGCAATGCACTTTACGTTGAGACTTTTCGTCTCCCCATTTACCATAACATAACAATAACTTGTTGCAAAAACTCATCTGGTGAATTATCATCATGTGATGACTCTTTCAGTCTATGAATGAACTCATATGTGGTCAAAAGAGAGTAATATACATTCTACAATGCATTAAAGCATGATGATGCAGCCTTTTGAAATGCTACGCTCATGCTCCTTTTGGCAAACTGGTTATAATGCATGCAACAAATGAGGCTTTTCTATGGACAGCTTTCCGAGGCTGCTGATGATTTATCAGGCTTGCAGCATAAGGCAACTGAAATAATGACGTTCGAATCTGCATCCGATGGGGAGTTAGCAGGATTTTTTCTCGCACAGAATAAATCTAAATTTGTATCGCCTTTATCCAGAATAGGTATTTTGGGTTGATGGCCTTCAAGGCTTGAAATTCAACCAGCGTCAGAAAAGTTGAGTGGCTCTAATGAGCCCCAAAGTGAGTTTGGGGAATCTGGAGAAAAATAGTCGTTTGGAAAGGTAGAAGTATGTACTTTCGTATGACCCCTTGATGAAAATAAAGAAAACTGAGTAATATGTTGAATTCTATACTTAAACATAATGCATGTAATATCAGACATCGATTTTCAATTCAACCATTTCATCAGGCTAAATAACGGTTTGGAAGAGACATGACGATTGTAAAATCTTATAGAATTCATGGTTTTCTGAATGCCACGATTAGCATAAAACAGGTATAATTATGCTCACGCAGGAGCAGTTTTTAGCACGGAAACAGTAGTGAGTTGTAGAGCATATTGGAAAAATAAAAGGACGTCTTCACTACAGAAAATTCATAAAGTATTCCAGTAATACAACAGCAGCTAAAAACGTACCGGAAATATGAGTGCAACGTTATGTCTAGACTACAAAAGGGAGGATCCTAATTTACCTTACACACTCAACCCGACAATTAAAAGTCCGAATTCATGTCGGTATGAATGACTTAAGTTTGTATGGCCGGTAAAAGGTTGTTTAATTTGGAAGTGTGCATAGATCCCGCCGACTATTTCCATAAAATGATGAAAAGGAAATGAGAGCCTAAAATCTGGTCTGCTTATGTTTCCCTATCCTTCACGCTTTCATTTAAAGCTCATATATTGCTGCTATATAGCAATGTAAATGTGAATTCTCTACTAACGAAGTCTCTTTGGACGTGGTGTATAGCTAAATAGCTACATAACTCAAACAATCTTCTCTCTCTCTCTCTCTTTTACAAGCAAGTTGGTTACAGCGAGTGAGTGAAGAAAGTTGTTTAACTTTGCTTGACGCGAATTTTATATGCTATTCAGCATTACTTTATTCTGTTTCGGCTTGAGACTCAAGCCGCTCTCAGAGCTGCGGCTTGAGTGTTAAAACAAAACGATCCAAATTAACTCCAATTTACTCTAATGAAACTTGTAGCTTTAAAAATTGCAAAAAAACAGGAACGAGATGGCTGCAAGAATTGGCATACCTAGTAAAAGGTCAACTTCATCCGTTTTCATAAATGATTAATGTCCTAGCTGGATTTTTCACGACGCAGTTATATGGTATTCTATGCGGGACAAAATGAAATCTCATCATTCAAACTCTCGAGCTATTTAAATCATTTATACAGATTAGTTTCCTTTCTTTCACTGTCCAGAGCTACTCGCTTCACTCTATATTACAAAAGAGGTTGTAGAAAGATGGCAAAGTCTATTTTCGCACGATTTTTGCTCACTCTCAGTTTGATTTTTGCATACAGTCATGCGGCAAAGGTGGAATTCTATGAGAGGAGATATCAAGGTAATTTATTACAAATTACAAAAACGGACATTATCGTTATTTATAACCATTTTTACATTTTTCAAGGAGCCAAGCACGAAACCACATCATCACCCAGCTGTGCAAATTTACCGAGCTACTTCACAAAAGTAACGGCTCGATACGAACGGATGGGTGCATCATGGTTTTTTGGAAAAAAGATTGCAAAGCAAATAGTTTGAGAATCAGACCGGAGAGCCCAGTTCTCCACTCTGAAATCGAATTAAGTTTTTCGGAATCCGATCCTACATTTTGTGTGCGCTCATTCAGAGACTGCAATGCGCTGGAGTCGGACACAAAGATAAATGTGGACATTTATAACAAGAAAGGTTACAAAGGGGATCGAATACAGTTTCGGGATATGTGCTCATGTCAAAATTTGCCGAGGTCGACACGTGGTAAAGTACTCTCCGCGAATAATTACGGGAACTGCTTCATTGCTTATGTTGATTCCGATTGTAAGGGGCAACAAGAAAAAGTTGAGGGAGGACAGCATGACGCGTCGTCGGTGATTACAACGTGGCTATCTGTTTGTGAGAAAAGACAATGTATAAATACCCTAGCGTTTGACTTTCAATCCATTTCCCCATGTGGTGACCTCCCGCAGCACTGTTTAGAGTGAAAACAATCATAAATATTGATGAGAGGGTGTTTAAAAGTAACTTGTCACACGATGCCCCACTTTTCCCTTTTCAGATTAAATGCTGTCATCTATAGCATAGAGCCCTTGGAAGATTTTACACTAGACCCAAACACCGTGAAAGCTTTTGCAATGACAGGAAGTGGAACATTTCGTAATACTGGTCCCAATATGATGACGGAAAGGTATTCGGCTGAGCTGGAGGTTGCGGAAACGAAACAATTTGAGTTTTCTGAAAGTCTCCGCTCCCTCACCTCAGTTACGCTTGAAGCTGGGTACAAAACGAAAACGAAAGGAGGTGCTCCTGGCATTGCGGAAGTTGAAGTGGAGATTGATCTCCGCGCATCCTTGAGCACTGAGGTTGAGACGGGTAATACAAAAACCGAGACGAGTTCAACACAAAAAACAAAGAGGTTTTCGGTTTCTAAAGATATTGAGATCGCGCCATGTACCGAGCAAGAAGTTCATTCCTTTGTGGAAGTAGCTTCAGATGTGGAGATGAACTACAGGGTCCTTTTCAAGGTAACTGGAAGTATTCAAAATAGAACCCGAATGAGTGCGATTGAAGTGAAGGAACGGTTGAAACAGTTCACATATGTGAGGGACCACGATGAATATACGGTAATTGCGGAGACAACTGCCAAATTCAAAACCACATTTGGTATCAAGACAAATACGAATAGCACAGGAAGGAGAATACCTGACTGTGCCTTTTACTCTTCTGCGAATCGTCTTTTCCATAATGCAGCAGTTTTTATGCATTTCTTGCTATTTTGTACCCTTCAATTGTTCGTAACAAAACTCTGAAAATTGTACTCATAATAGGTGAAATCCCAGCAATAAAATGAGTGAGAAGTGATAACGAGCACAGGTTTTTACTTTATAGCCTCACATCAACTCATGCCAGCTGAAGGGAACAGGATTTGTTTCTCATGTGGCATTTGTCATTCATGGCTTTGGCCTTGACCATGGATTATTTGTCTTGATATTAAAGGAAACTCTTCACTTTTATGAATGAGTGCAAAACTAATGTGGGGCTCTTTTACGGTCCCATATGTTAATTTAATACATACAAGAAAAGGCATATGAGTTGTTGGCAGGAAAAAATGTGCATAGGTCCAGTCAGACAGACGCAGCCCCATATATTGAGAGTAGGAATGAGCCATAAAATCTGGTCTGCTCATGTGCTCGCTATAATTTTATATTTTCAAGCTTGTATATATTGTTGCTTTATAACTGTGTAGTGTAAATGCCCTACAAAGCCTCTACGGACGGTGGAGTATAGCTCTATAGCTGAATCACTCACACACAAACACACTCGCTCTCTTTTACAAGCATTGTGACTGCTGCGAATAAACGACAAAATGACTTTGTATGATGTGCATTTTGCATGCTGTTTTCGCTTCAGTGCTAAAAAAAATGAAAATAAGTAAAGTTAATTTGCTCCAATAAAAAGGATGTCTAAACGAAAATTGTGGAAAAAACAAGACTTGGCGTGGTGGTGGCAAACTGCGATTAATTTTCTTTAAAATTCAACTTCTTTCCATTTTCATAAATGGTTGAGGAAGCAATGGGAAGGTCAATATGATATTATTACATGGGCTGTAGTCCCAGCAGGATAATTAAAGTAGGAAGAATTTCAAAAAGGAGGATCATCCAGATTTATATCATACATAACCTGAATGTATCAAAAGATGGGCTGAAATACAAGTTACTCCTACCACAACTTGGTTTTTCTTGACTGATTATGCTCTCATAACTGGACTTGTTCATGACGCATTTATATTGGATAAAATTAACAATTATCATCCACACACTTGAGCTGGTAAAATCATTTATACAGATTAGTTTCCATTTGTTCACTCTCCAGCAGGAGCATAGAGCTCTCTCTTAGAGTGAAATAAAATGGAAACTAATCTGTATAAATGATTTTACCAGCCTCAAGTGTGTGGATGATAATTGTTAAATTTTATCCAATATAAATGCGTCATGAACAAGTCCAGTTATGAGAGCATAATCAGTCAAGAAAAACAATTTGTGGGTAGGAGTAACTTGTATTTCAGGCCATCTTTTGATACTTCAGGTTATGTATGATATAAATCTGGATGGATCCTCCTTTTTGAATTTTTTCCTACTTTAATTATCCTGCTGGGACTACAGCCCATGTAATAATATTCATATTGACCTTCCATTGCTTCCTCAACCATTTTATGAAAATGGAAAGAAGTTGAATTTAAAAAAATTAATCGCAGTTTGCACCACCACGCCAAGTCTTGTTTTTTCCACAATTTTCGTTTAGACATCCTTTTTATTGAAGCAAATTAACTTTACTTTATTTCATTTTTTTTAGCACTGAAGACGAAAACAGCATGCAAAATGCCCACATCATACAAAGTCATTTTGTCGTTTATTCGCAGCAGTCACAATGCTTGTAAAGAGAGGTGTGTGTGTTTGGTGTGAGTGATTCAGCTATAGTGCTATACTCGACCATCCATAGAGGCCTTGTAGGGCATTCACATTTACCCAGTTTATAGCAACAATATATACAAGCTTGAAAATATAAAATTATAGCGAGCACATGAGCAGACCAGATTTTATGGCCTCATTCCTACTCTCAATATATGGGCTGCGTCTGTCTGACTGGACCTATGCACATTTTTCCTGCCAACAACTCATATGCCTTTTCTTGTATGTATTAAATTAACATACGGGACCGTAAAAGAGCCACACATTAGTTTTGCACTCATTCATAAAAGTAAAGAGTTTTCTTTAATATCAAGACAAAATCCATGAATGACAAATGCCACATGAGAAACAAGTCCTGTTTCCTTGAGCTGGCATGAGTTGATGTAAGGCTATAAAGAAAAACCTGTGCTCGTTATCACTTCTCACTCATTTTATTGCTGGGATTTCACCTATTATGAGTATAATTTTCAGAGTTTTGTTACGAACAATTGAAGGTACAAAATAGGCAAGAAATGCATAAAAACTGCTGCATTATGGAAAAGACGATTCGCAGAAGAGTAAAAGGCACAATCTGGTATTCTCCTTCCTGTGCTATTCGTATTTGTCTTGATTCCAAATGTGGTTTTGAATTTGGCAGTTGTCTCCGCAATTACCGTATATTCATCGTGGTCCCTCACATATGTGAACTGTTTCAACCGTTCTTTCACTTCAATCGCCACTCATTCGGTGTATTTTGAATACTTCCAGTTACCTTTGAAAAGGACCGGCGTTCATTCTGGTTCTATTTTGAATACTTCCAGTGACCTTCAAACGAACCCTAAAGTTCATCTCCACGTCCGACGCTACTTCCACGAAAGAATGAACCTCTTGCTCGGTGCATGACCCGACCTCAATATCCTTTACAACCGAGAACCTTTGGATTTTCTGTGTTGATCTTGTCTCCGTTTTTCCACTAATTTTCTCATGCTCATTGCTCAAGGATGCGCGCATATCAATCTCCATCTCAGCTTCCGCAAGTCCTGGAACACCCCCTTTTGTCGTCATCTTGAAACCTGCCTCAAGCGTAACTGAGGTGAGGGAGCGGAAGCTCTCAGAAAACTGAAATTGTCTCGTTTCCGTAACCTCCAGCTCAGCCGAATACCTTTCCGTCATCCTGTTGGGGCCAGTGTTTCGAAAAACGCCACTTCCCTTCATTGCCAAAACTTTCACGGAGTTTGGATTCAGTGTAAAATCTTCCAAGGGATACATGCTATAGATGACAGCATTCCATCTGAAAAGGAAAAAATGGGGCATCGTGTGACAAGTCCCCTCGTTTTAATATTTGTGATTTTTACCTGAAACAGGAGCCCGGGATCTTGTAACAATATCTAAAAGATTGGACAGTCCCTGCAATCTGAACAGTCCCTTCGTACTGTCCTCCATAAACATCCTTCCTGTCCCATCCTTCACAATCGGATTTCACAAAAACCGTGATGCAATTCCCGTAATTATTCATGGAGAGTACTTTACCACGAGTCGACATCGGCAAATTTTGGCATGTGCAGACATCCCGAAATTGTATCCGATCCCCCTTGTAACCTTGTTGATTGTAAATGTCCACATTTATTTTTGAGTCTGACTCCAGCGCATTGCAGTCTCTGAAGGAGCGCACACGGAGGTCGCCCGTATCTAACCATAAGGTAGATGTCTTCGATCGTATTCTGTCACTATTTCCTTTGCAATATTTTTCAACAAAGACCATAATGCAGCCATCCGTCCGTATCGAGCCATTTACGTTTGTGAAGTAGCTCGGCAAGTTGGCGCAGCTTGACGATGATGAGGTTACGTGCTCGGATCCTTAAAAAATATTTTACAAATTTATATAAAGCAATATTGAAGAGTATTTAATTAATTACCTTGATAGTATTGCTTCTCATAAAATTCCACTTTTGTTGCATGATTATAAACAACAATCAAACTGAGAGTGAGGAAAAAACCCAAACCATTTTTTATGGAATTATCCATTTTATTTACAACGGTTTCCGGCAACTCATCCAAATCGGGGTACAAGAGGAAACTAATCTGGTGTAAATGATTTTATCAACTCATGAGCTTGAACTACGAGCTTTCGTTTTACACAACGTAAAAAAATAGTATACTTATAACTGCGATGTTAAAGATTTTTGAGTCAGTCAAATGAAAGCAAGTTGTGTTGTGTGGTGCAGTTGCTTTTCGATTGGCCCATTTTCTAGCCCTTCAATTATCAAGTTGTGTGTCTCCCACAACGGTTTAAGTTTTGTAGATGTCGTCTAAAAACTTAAATTATATGGCTATGCTATTGCAATTGTATTTCGCCCGATTCTCGTCGAGTATCTTTTTGCAGTGCCTTATTTTCCTAATTAAACAGTTGGAACAACATGCACCCTATGTGATGGAATTATGACGTGCAGTCTGCATGGTGCAGACCATGACATTGAATTATTGAAGTCTGAAAAACTGGATGAAGTAGCCTTTTACTAGCCATCTCGTTCCTATTTATTTTTCCAAAGTTACCAGTTTCATTTGAGTTAATTTGAATGTTAAAGTTTTTTCACTTTGCATTATGTGCTGTGCAGGATGAAATAATGCTCAAAACCATATAAATGGACATTATGCAAAGTGAAAGAACTTTTTTCATTTACTCGCAGCAGGCAATATTTTTGTAAGAGCCGAGGTTGCTTGAGCAATGCAGCTACTGAGTTATGCGACACCGTACGTGGAGACATTGCAGAGAATTCACATTTACATTTCTATATAGCAGCAATATATGAGCTTGTAAATATGAAAGGTGAAGGATAGGGAAACATAAGCAGACCAGATTTTAGGGCTCATTTCCCTTTTCATTATTTTATGGAAATAGTCGGCGTGGATCTATGCACACTTCCAAATAACAACCTTTTACCGGCATACAAACTTAAGTCATTCATACCGACATGAATTCGGACTTTTAATTGTCGGGTTGAGTGTGTAAGGTAAATTAGGATCCTCCCTTTTGTAGTCTAGAAATAACGTTGCACTCATATTTCCGGTACGTTTTAGCTGCTGTAGTATTACTGGAATACTTTATGGATTTTTCTGTATGAAGATTCGTCTTTTATTTTTCCAATATGGCCAACAACTGACTACTGTATTCCGTGCTACAAATGCTCCTGCGTGAGCATAATTATACCTGTTTTATGCTAATCGTGGCATTTCAAGAAAACCATGAATTCTATAAGATTTTACAAATCGTCATGTCTCTTCCAAGACCGTTATTTAGCCTGATGAAAGGTTGAATTGAAAATCGATGTCTGATATGTACATGCATTTATTGTTTAAGTATAGAATTCAACATATTACTCAGTTTTCTTTATTTTCATCAAGGGGGTCATACGAAAGTACATACTTCTACCTTTCCAAACGACTATTTTTCTCCAGATTCCCCAAACTCACTTTGGGGCTCATTAGAGCCACTCAACTTCTGACGCCGGTTGAATTCAAGGCACAGCCCAAAATGCCTGTTCTGGATAATGGATAAAATGTTAGGTTTATCTGTTGAGAAAAATCCTCAACTCATGATGATAGTTCGAACATTTCTGTCATTATTTCAGTTGTCTTAATATTGTGAACCGGCTTCCAAACGAGTTACCTTATCCTGCAAGTTTATAATCCTCAAGCGGAAAATGTCCATAGAAAAACTCATTTGTTGCATGCATCTGATAACCAGTTTTGCCAAAGGAGATGAGATGAGATGACATGAGCGTAGCATTTCAAGGCTGCGTCATCATGCTTTTATGCATTGTAGAATGTATATTACTCTCTTTTGACCACATATGAGTTCATTCATAGACTGAAAGAGTCATCACATGATGATGATTCACCAGATGAGTTTTTGCAACAAGTTTTTGTTATTGTTATGTTATGGTAAAATGGGGAGACGAAAAGTCTCAACGTAAAGTGCCATTGCGATTGCACACGACTTTTGTACAAGCTATCAGCCGTTTTTGTTATTAATTTTTGACTGATTAATAACTGACAGTCGGCTAATCTGTTTGTCATGTTCTTATCAATGACTCATAAGTGGAAATTAAACAGACTTAATTAGGAGTTTTTAGCTGTGACCGATCTCAAAGGAAGGTTTTATATGTTTAACTGACTATGAAACATATTTGCCAACTCATGGAAGTTACGTTTTGTTTATTGCTGCGATATTTTTTAACTACTTTAACATCGATGTGATTGCACGTCACGTCATGTATACATGGAGGATATTCCAAAACCAATCTTATTTCCAGCTCTGTGATATCAATGCAATCAAATGCAAAAATAGAAGCCAACCCTTCCGATCTTGCCTTTTCACATAAGAACTCAAATCTTCTTACAATTAGTTAGCATTTCTTAAGTAGATATGAAAGTGCCATTGCCAAGTCAAAGACTGAAAGGAAGTGAGGCTGTGAAACACTTCCAAGCGATATTCATGACAATGATGGACAG
>LJIJ01002741.1:0-24045 GCA_001718145.1 Orchesella cincta
ACAAAAGCTTAGACAGTTCATATCCATCCCCCTGCCGGTTTTAATCCCAGAAATCTGCTGCCAGGCAGCAGAAAACGAAATTTATGTACTAATTGAAAACTTTTACTTACCTACTATGCAAAAACTTGGATCAACTTCAAATTAGTTTACGCCTCTTTCGGTTGCGGATTTAGGATTAATTGGAACTTTTATTTTACTTTACGAAACTAGACATACACGATCATGTGTAAGATAAATTAGTTAATATGCCCAACCTTCGTGAGTTTAATGATTAAGTCGACTATTTTCTAAATGTTGTCGCCAAATTGTTGTCTGGCATATAAATTACTCATTAAGATTTAAAATGTCTTCTTCGCTGATAAATATAGCGTGCAAGCTTATGTCTCTATATTTAAGTAGTTTTTTAAATTGAGCATGAGAAACTAATTGGAATTTTATCCGTAAAATCTCGCCCCAGAAAGAGAAAATTGAGTTTTGTAGTCCAAAGGAGTCAAAGAGTCCGTTTGCGTCCTTTTTTGCAGAAGAGATTCGTTACTAGAATTAAAATTTGACACAGTTTTTATTTAAACCAGCGCCAAACCAATGCTTACATAATATTTATAGAAACCGTTCATTGCATTCTAATTCCATCCAAAATGCAATATATTCCCATCTTTTTAGTGTTAATTGGAGAATTATTCAAATTGAGCCGTTCTTCCAGTAATTCAGGCAGACATGCAACTGCCTGCTCAATAAATTTCATTTACGATGACCAGAATAAAAAGACTGAATTGTATTCAAAAAGCCCATTTGAAATATTTCCTCAATCCACAACAGATAACACTGCATCCCCATTTATTCAAACGTTTCATGCATCCGAAGAACTCAATTTTAAATTGGAAAACACTCCTGATTACCTCGACCAATACGAAGAAAACGAGCAGAACTTAACTATAGATCAGGGTTACTTATTTCCAACCAAAATACAACGAAGTTTGCAACATTTTTATGTTGCTCACCACATCCTTTAACAATACGATAGTTTCGATTCAAAACTCAGGATTTGGAACCTCAGAAAATGTTCTGTTTCTCATTGGAACAACGTCGCTTGACGAAAAAAGTGAGTTGGTGCACGGCTTTAACAACGACCTATTTCACGTCGACGGGCCACCATTTCACGCCTCTATTGCTTTTTACTCCTACCAAACGAAAGCATACGCTCTATTCTGCTACTTCTGTCCGCCCGAACTGCAACGAATTAAAAGAGTGTCCGGAAATGGTTTTCATTTTTGGGAACTTAAAACCATTTCCAGCAGGCTAAATGGAAACGGCTACGGAAACACATTTATTATACACGAAGCAATGGGACACCTCAAAAAGATGGGTAGCGATTCCTGTTTAACAAGCTACACGAAAAAACGATCACGCTTAGCCCGGTTTGGAGAACATGTTAATTGTACATTTTCCTATTTATGGGAATCTGGTGTAATCCAAACTGTTCTGAATGTCACAGCAACCGTTAAGCATACCGTTAGTGAAATAAATCAAAAATGGTTCTTACAGGCTCGTCATGCTGAAGCCATAGCGTTTCAAAAAATCCCTAACGTGTATACTCAATCCAGAGGTCACATTATAGTTCCACTCGACACAGCTTTTCAAGTTATGGCTTGCAGACACGTAGCCAACTCAAATAATTACTTTGATTTCACTATTACTTCAGCCCTTGATGTTTCGACTTGGTTATTCCTGATTGCCTTGGTAGTTCTGTATGGATTTCTATCTCAAAGCATTTGGAAGGGGGTGGACATAATGTGGATGTTTTTTGGAAAATCAATTACAGCACGGCATCAACGAAGCTGTTTATATATTTTACTTACATCGTTATCTGTTCTATTAAATGTTTACAACAGCAGTATTTCCGCTGATTCCATGCATCTGGCGGACTTTCCAAGCTTAAAGAAATTGATTTCAAACCAGTATCGATTTTGGGTGCCTCAGACGGACTCCGTGGTTTTTGCAGTACGTAGCTTCTCAAATGCGACAAAAAAGGGTATAGAGAGGTACGTTGGCGTGGAGCCTGAATCTCACCAACTTTATCTCGTAGGTGAGGGTCGGGATGAAATTCAAGCGCATTACATAATTTACGATAACATTCTAGAAATGTTTAAAAGTGCTGCGAGACTTAAAGCTATGGTTACAACGGTGAATTTCTCCCCCATTCTTAGTGCGATTGGAAGGCGGTTGGTGTCCATAAATAATGAAGTGTTATGTAAAGTTTACTATCCCACACCGGATTTTCCAGTTCCGTACAGATATACAACAAGAGTTTTTTCTTACCTTTCGCTGCAGTATTATGACTGTTTATCTCGTCTTATTGCGAGCGGATGGCTGGACCGGATTGACAGGTTAAATACAGCTGCCGCATCGTTAAAACTTGGTAATGTAAGATTAACTACTGTGAATACGTTCCTGGAGCCGAAACCAATTAGCATGATGTCGTCGGTAGGAGTTTCATTTTGTGCTCAGTTCGCACTTTGCCTGTTGCTGTTTTCATGTTGGAGCATTTGCTGGGTGAAGTTAAAATGCAAGAATTGAATTGGGTCGATTTGGGAAGTCCAATAAATAAGTAAGTTTGATAATGAATTGTACACATTTATTTTTATGTTTCACACGTGGGGACAATTTTTTTCTGGTAGGATAGATCTACAGGGAATTGGTTGTAGCACTTTGTTTGTGTTTTGGTTTAAATTCTTCAGTTATATATCGTTTTTGGATAAATAAATATAGTAATACATACGTTTAGTTCGTTTAATCTACTTTTAATATAATTAAACGGGATCGGTATAATACTAGAAGAATTTCATATGCATGTAAAATTTTAATTTAATTTATGATATCAATTAAATATCCAGATGAAGTTAGTAGTTAAGTATTGACAGCTCAATTCTATTAAAATTGTAATAGCTTTCAACCACAAGTTCCGTGAATTCAGATTAAAATTTAAATCAAGTCCAAGTGGAACTTTTGAACATGACTTTACAATTTTTAAAGAAGAAAGAAATGCACAAGCACATTATTTCTCGCTTGGTTGATTTAATTTATATTTTGTCGCTGAAAATCCGTAACAATGAGAATTGGATATTGAGATGAGTAATACCTTGTGCAAAGCAAAGAAATAAAATGTAATCACAGAATACACTTTAATTTAAGAAGGAAATAAATAAAATAAAATTTTCAATATTGACTTAAATATTCAAATGAAAAAAAAATTGTTCTACTAAGAATTAGGACACTTGTGTAAACTACCATAAAACGTTGAAAATATTATGGACTACTCAAACTACTGTTAGAATGAGCATAATAAAGAAACCATGTTTATCTATACCTATTGCAGAATATGTAACCCTTTATAGTCAATGAATTTTTTGAAACCTCAGCAAATCTATGACTCGGTTTGGGTCTCACATAGTATTCCTAGTTGCCAGCTTTCAAACGAGCAGAGATAACTTGAGATATACTGTATTTGTGTAAATCCGGCGTAATGGTTAACTGCTCAGAACTGGTATTTGACTCAACATGTTGAAACCATACACGAGGGGAAATGGATCGATTTCTTAATTTGTGTGGTCTCACGACAAAGCCCTAAGTTCTTGTGAGTCTCCCGTCCAATCATTAAACAGAAACAATACACATTGAACTTTAAGCAAATGTACTCTTGGTTCAAAAGGAAAAGCTAGACAAATATTTTAAACATACAGACTCCGAATGTTGAGATGTTGTACTGTTGTCAAGAAATTCAAATTGCTCTGGACTGGTTATCGTTGCCAGTTCCATGCCATTCATACAACAAACCTCACGACTGGCAGTCCAATTCTGTGCCAACAAAAATAGAATAATTTTTATCATGGGTTTTATTCAAAATTCACTTTCAAGGATAGCTGCATGTAACTTACAAGAGGTGAGTTGTACATAAAGCCCAATGTCCAATATTAGAACACTTTCTGACATCAGCCTAATTGGACTAAAAACTACATATAGAATGAAGAAATACCAAAAAATGGACAAACTATACGGAGATTACCCAACCTTGCTCGCTAATAGTTCAAAACTGCTCCACTTATTGCATTAAAAGGAAAAGTCTCCGGGTAGACCAATTTTTTATTCCAACGCTATCCTAGAGAAGAGAACATGGAGATTCTTGTGTATACAATGAAAAAAATTGATCCGTTCCGGACATTTGTACAGTCAAATCGAACACCCGAGATTCATGGTTCCTCGATCGTTTTTCAATTAAATTTCAAACAATCTTATTCCCAAATTTTTTTATTATTTTTTTCGTAGTACATTTGGATGTAATAGGCATAATTCAGGCAAAAGGGACCATGTATGCCTTGATGAATTTATCATATTAAAATCGAATTTTGGCATGAACTTGTCTCCATTGAAAGAGTGTGGAGTGATGTGGAATACAAACACAACTTTTATAGTGATTTCGTTGAGAAAATATGCAAGAGTTTGATTGCATATCCGTATAATAGTGGTTCAGTCTACAATTTCAAATTTTGAAGTTTCAAAATAATTCGCATTTACGCAGGTGTTTTTGATTAGCACAAGGGCATCCGGTGCAGTAAAAAGTGAATAATCTCCCATACAAATTGTAATTTGAACTCTATGTATTCCCTTATTTCAACTTAAACGGTTTTACTTTATACGATTTGACGCAAAAAGCAGCCGCGGAGAAATTCATCCGGGAGCGGCTGCTGGAATGTAAGTTCTGTATATAGTTCGTTCAAGAGCAAAAAGTTTCGTAGACAAAAATGTTGTGACCTTCTTGAAATTAGGTTGAGTTTATTGTGCGTCATTCTATTGTCTAGTCATATATTCATACCACTTCTAACCACGCCATATGTATAAATAGATGAAACAAATGTAGTTAAATATATTTGTATGTTACTATATTGTATAGTTGTGATTATTTGCGTTAACTTACAGCTTTAGTAAAAGCCACAAAATTTCAACGTGCGGAAAAAAGTTAATTTTACTTTTTTTATATGGAAAAGACCAATGACGTCACAACACATTTGTAAAAATAATCTACATGTACTTTTTAATATATGCAGAAATTCCAGTTCTCTTTGATCCTTGAAAGCCACAATTATTATTAAATAATTTGAACTAAATAGATATCTTCTCCATTACAATGTAGGCCTTCCATTAGTCTGCATTTTTTCTGGCTCATCTCATTTGCTCTCACTATACTTTATATTGCACGCTTTATATTGCCTAAAAATCTGCTTTACCTTATAAATGCTTACGTAAACTTACGAAAATAAAATAAAATTCCCAAAAGGCAGATAGATCTTTTTCTAATGCACTATGGGCAATTTTGACAGATATCTCTACCTTGCATTTTTGGTTACCTTTTTAAACTTGCTTTTTGACCTCAATTTCCAACGTTCTATATGTAAAATTGGGTGCTAAATCCGATAATAATACTTTTGGAACCAGGACACTTACATGTTCATAGTTACATTGGTGGTGTTCCAAAACAAGGCCTATTTTGGATCTCTTTTTGCTAAAAGTTATTTTGGGTGCTTTTAAAACAAAAACTTACAATGGTCTGTCCAATACACAATGAACCTAGCATTCCGGGGAGCATATCTGCGGTAACATCATCAAAATCGATCCACGCAAACTAGACTTTCGTAGTTTTAAACCTGGGCAAATTTCTGTAACTAAAATTTGGAAAAGTCGAAGATACCAAATTGCTGACTCGGTAATTCCTGTAACACTAATATTAGCCTTTGTAACTTTAATACAGTTGTATTTGGACGGTTTTTTGTGAGTTCTGTAACGCTGTTTTAGGATATAATTTTTTTCGCAATTTCTGAATTCCATTTTTTTAATGTTTAGGAAACGTTATTTCTAGTTTGCGTGGATCGATTTTGATGATGTTACCACCGATATGCTCCCCAGAATGTCAGGTTCATTGTGTATTGGACAGACGATTGTAATTTTTTGTTTTAAAAGCACCAAAATAACTTTTAGCAAAAAAGAGATCCAAAATAGACCTTTTTTGGGAAAACCACCAATGTAACTATGAACATTTAAGTGTTCTGGTTCCAAAAGTATTATTATCGGATTCAGCACCCAATTTTACATATAGAACGTTGGAAATTGTAGTTCAAAAAGCAAGTTTAAAAAGGTAACCAAAAAATGCAAGGTAGAGATAATCTGTCAAAATTGCCCATAGTGTAATGTGAGGAAATTTCTGGTGACGTAGCTACCAACGTAGAAAGGGGTTGAACTTTTTATTTTTAACGAAAATCCAACTTCTTGATAACACAAAAAACGGCAATAGTTGCTTAGGAATAAAAGGAAACATCATGCTCAAGTTCACGTCCATTCACCTGCCAAATTTTCAGTACTACCAACGTAAGAAAATGGCAAATGAAACTTCTATTTCGGTAGAACATCTTTCAATTTTTACCTGTTTCTTTCTAGACCTGCCAGATAATGGCAGAGGTATCGATTGCTCACGAGTAAATTCAAGTACTTGCATTGGTTGCCAGACTTGGTGCACGCGGTTTTTACCTCAGAGTCAATCACGATACCGGAGGCATAGGCCATTTAATCTCGTTTTGGATTTGGATATGTATTCTATTTGTGGGTATGATGTGTTCTCGCGATCAGTAAAATAAAGATTTTTGCGTTATTTAAAATATTTTTATTAACTTTGAAATAAATAGGAACATTCGGAGTGGTAGCAAATTCTTTAATCATTCTTATTTTAAGCAAAAGAGGGCAAACCGCGACAGGAGGCGAAGCAAGTTTGATTTTCTGGTTTCTATTCTAGCAATCTTCGACACGATTTGCTGCATCGATTCTATGGTTGCTGCGACCAGCATCATTAGCATATTTGGTAAAAAATGAATAGGTCTACTATTTCTACTACTATACTTCTTAGCCCGTGTATGGAAAGTAATAACACGTGCCTCTAGAGCCGTAGAATCGAAAATAAAACTTTCAAAAAATTCACAGTCATTATTTAATACAGCATCTCAAGAAGTGAAGTTTAGTCGTTTGATGCATCAGATTGAATGAGCTAAACGTCCGGCTTTAAGCGGTCTAAATGAGCTAAACGTCGGCTTTAAAAATGAGCTAAACGTGAATCAACCCATGTTAGTCCCGGAGTGTATCTCACATGACGTTGTAAACGACAACATAACTTCACTTTAAAAGCACATTTAAATGATTTACTACAGCTCATTTAAGTACTCCTCTTTTTATCCACTACTCTCATTCTGAAACAACTCTTTTACTTTTAATCAGCTACTCATCTTCTTTACTAACAATTTTGCACAACAGCAATCGATATAAAATTAAGCTAATTCGTATGACGGTCATTCACACTCAATTGTAATTAACTGATCAGGACATTTACAATACACTGTTGAAAATTAGGGCGTTTTACGTCCCTTACATTTACTGTGGGTGTATTATATATATGATTGTAATTATTAGATAGGGATTTGTTGACCTTACACTGTTCAAAATTATAGCGGACACGGTGAACTGGTCGGTCACGACAGTACAGACGTACTACTTCAGCATGTTATACATATCATTATTTGATCGAATATCATCTAACTTGAAATCGATAACTCTCAATCGAGTGCTCTGCATCATAATCATTATGGCATAATGTATCAACTCTCATTAACATACTGATCACGGGAGTTGATAATGTGCATTTCCAATTATTTTGAAAATTATAGCTTAAATTATTAATTAAAACTCTTTGCAATTCATGCATGCAAACGCAAATGCATTTAGGATAATGAAAACAATAAATGCTGGTAGCCAGTAGGGTAAAATCAAACAATATCACTTATCCTCCTTAATTGTCGCTTATCCCCCTTAACTGTCACTTAACCTCGTTAATTTGCACTTATCGTCCTTAATTATCGTTAACCCTCTTCAGTTATCTCTTACTTATCACTTATCTTCCGTAGCTATCACTTATACTCCTTAATTGTCACTTATCCTCCTTAATTATCGTTAACCCTCCTCAGTTATCTCTTAAATATCACTAATCTTCCTTAGCTATCACTTATCCTCTTGAATTATCACTTATACTCCTTAATTGCATGTATCCTTATAATAAGACAGAGCTTTAATATATATTTGGAGCAACCCTCATGCACAATTTGATCCAACTTGGTCAATAAGTTCGTGTAAGAGCAGTTGTACAAACTAAAAATATTTTTTGGTAAAATTATAATTAAATTTAAATTTGAATAATATATTAGCCATAACAAACCCACCAACAGCACTACCAATCAAAAACAACTTCAATAAATGAAGCAAAATTAAGCTCCGATAGTGGTAATCGAACCTATGGCGTGACTGCACTCTCATTCGCCACGTTCTACCACTCACCCAACACTGCTTTGCTTAGAGCAGTGAGGAAAACAACTTGACTGCTTTCAGATGCCTTATTCACGCAGAGCTGAGAGCATGGGCAAATGCTACGTAAATTAAATGGGGATCTCGCAGAGCACAAGCAGCCAAAGCAGAGCATGGCAAATACTACGTAACTTAAATGGGAATCTCGCAGAGCATGGGCAAATGCTACGTAAATTAAATGGGAATCTCGCAGAGCTCAGAGCATGGGCAAATGCTACGTAAATTAAATGGGAATCTCGCAGAGCTCAAGCATGGCAAATTCCTCGCACGTCCCTTCTCCCAAGGAGTATCCGAATAAGCGTATTATATATAAGATTGCAGCTTTTCGAAAATTGATGTCACGTCGATTCAAAAAGAATGTCATAAAAGTTCAGTCTCTTTTGTGTGACAGTTGAATGAACATAAATGACAGCATAAAGATAGTATTACATTTATGCACCAACCTATGATGCTAAAGTGTGCCCTAAAATGCACGTCATTTGTGGAATATTTATGAAAATGTACAAAGAAAAAGGAACGACCGTATATCAAGAATGTCAGTGCACTGTAGATGAGTGCTTTTACAATTCAAATGTATGTAAATAGTATGGCAAGAAAGTGTTACACTTTGTTTTCTAAGACATTCCCACGCAAGCCTAAAAGCTGAGTCTTAAATGTATGTAATTTTATTTTGTTTGTATAGGCTCTGAAACTTTCAGCCAGCTAAATTTTTATTATTTCCGTTAATAACATCAAATGTCTCTTCTTAAAGTCAGAAGCCAAACGAAAAGTCACAAACACGCCATTTAATTAATTTGGTAGGTTACAACTATCCGGAATTATTTAAACTGTCAGCAAATATAAGTGATAAATATCAGCAGTAAATATAAAATTAAATTGTACACAAAATCTAAAATTCACTGAGCAATTTAAAATACAACTGTATGAGCAACCACCCTGTTTCTCCAGCCTTGAAGAATTTCAACGGTAAATTCTAGAAAACAAAATACCAGGCAAACTACCCATAAAAAGAACACAGTTTAAAACTTTCCCATCCATCTGAAGTGGCTCACTTCACTAACAAAAGTCGTACTTGATTTGGCGTTTGGACTCAACACCTTTCTGCCTGTCTTCGTACTCTTTTTGGGCGAAGGACATGTGCACATACTCCGTCATCCAGTAGGAATACAAGCCGGTTTCGAACATGGCTTGAAACGCATTACTTAGTTTTTGACTTCCTGGAGGAGTAATGCCAAAATACACTTCTCCAGAATCTATTATCCTTTTTCCTAAGTAGCAATGTAGTCTTTTGGAAATAATTCGTTCCTCACTTGCAATCAGACTGTTTGCGTCATTTATTGCTGAAATTACAAATGGAAAACTGAACACCATCACTGTTTTTCTTCCATAGGCAAGTTTCCTTGTGTATTCTGTCTGGTTTCGGATTATGGAGTGTTTTCCAACATTGTTCAAAAGGGTTCTAATATTTTTCATGTCTCTCCAATGCCAAGTCTGTGAAAAAATAAACAGTTTTACAGGGAAAATTAATAGAATTATTTTGCACTAATAAACGCGTACAATGTTTTTACCTTCTTGCCTCAGCGTTTTTATAGCTTCTCACAGTCCCATCAACGATTCCTAAATGAGCAGGATCGTAAAATATTAGTGAATAATTTTCTTTGAAACCACTTCGGAAATTTCAATAATGCAATATCCTCGTGGTGGGCTAATAAGTTTGACTAGTTATTGAACCAGGAGTAATACGTCACTAAAATAATGCACATGAGCATCCAAAGTACAAAAAGTTTGGATTTCTTTAAGCAGGCCAAACGCACCTCAAAACTAGGTCCGAAAGAATAAGCGCTGCTAATATTGAGTATAATATAAGGGATTTGTGCCGATACACAAAAACTGATGTTGATAACAAATGTAATACAACAAGATTGATAATAATAATCCCATCCAAGCATAAAATCGAAAGGCTTTTATGAGAATATTAACATGCCAAAACTTTTCTTGTTTCACATGAGGCACATCGCAATATCCAAAATTAAAACCTAGATTTTGTAGCCTGCCACTTGGACTGATTCAGTTCCATCCTCCGAAAATCTGTACTTCTTCCAAAAACTTTGAACAGATATTCCTAACGCCTCCAAAGTTTGAATGGCTGGGTTGAGAAGGGGAAGAGCTTCAATTGACATGTTTTGTTGCCACAGCAGTCGCTTTAGAAAGCAGAGTACTATTAACTGAATCCGCAATTATTTTTGCAGTTATGAAAAGCGGACCGTATAAATATGGACTGTGGGGTAATTTCTCATTTTTGAAGTAGTTTTGAAAGTGGCTAAGAGAGCGGATTGGGGAGCTGTATAAAAATCTAAAATTATCAACGTGTTTTGAAAATCATACTTTTTCTTCAGTTTAAAGTTGTCGTGAACTATTTGTCGATTTAAATATAAATCCAAAATATCAAAGTCGTTTGAACTTGTTAAGTTTGCACAATCACAGCAGAATTAATCCCCATTTCACTTGAATTGTGAGTTTGAGCTTAATCAAAGTTGCTGGTGAGTTTTTCAATAGCCCAAAATTCCCAAAACTATGGCACTGACTGTTGCTCCAACTTGCAATGCAGAATCGTGTTGAGTTGTATGAAAGTGTGATGGGGCCTGATTTCCACAAAGTTGTAGAAAACGTACTAAATCTTGTAATATATAAAACTAGAATTGTACGCATTTTAAAACTACTTAGATCCATAGCGACCTGAATGAGCTTGACCAAATTCTCCGTTTCACAGTTCTCTGAGTGCATGACCGTTCAACTGGAAATTATCTGTCTGGTCGCTGTCGAAAATATGGTTTTTCCTTGACAGAGTAGTACTTTATTGTGTCACTTTGGTGAACGCTCAATGAAAATTTGTAATGAATATATTTTCCTTTCAAATTTTGAAGACTAAAATATCGGCAATTCAGGTCATTATTTAGGTAGCAAAATTTTACGTGTATTCCTTCAGTGGCGTTCAATTTGTCAGGCTAATGATGAAGGAAATCAATTTAAATATAAAAGGACAATACGACGCAAGCATACATAACATGTCTGTTTATTTTTAGAGAACAAGTTTTTATTTAACATTTTTGCAAGAGAAAATTACAAATGTCAAACTCGTGACAGTTGTAACTTTACACAAAAAGAAATACGCACAACGTTATTGATTTTTATACATTGTGGAAGAATTTTATGAGTTGATAATATTACAATGGACTACAATAGAATTACGTTTTACTTCACAAATCGAAATTCTGGAGGTCTGTCCTTTGAAACCCTCTGTCTTCTAAAATGTTTTGAATTCCAACTACGACACATTTCTATTCCGAAAGATAGTACACTTCCGAATAGGCACACCGCCCACAAAAAGAACACCGTTAGTACCTTCCCTTCCATTTGCAGTGAACTAACTAACGTATCATAGTCGTTTCTAATGTGCGTTGGACTAACAACTTTATTTCTGTCTTGAACTCTGTTTGCTAAGGCAATATGAGAATATTCCTGCATCCAATAAATATACAGGCCGGTTTGTAACATGATTTGTAGTACGTGTTTCAATCGCTCACTTTCAGGTGAAGCAATTCCAAAGTAAACTTGACCCGCATGAATGATCCTTTTCCCGAGGTAACAATGTCGCCTTCTGGAAACAATTGGTTGTTCAGTAGCAATCAGATTGTTTGCTTCATCAATTGCTAAGATAGTATATGGCCACATATAGACAACCACTATATTTTTGCCGTATGCCATTTCTCTTATATATTTATCCCAATTCATTAGCGAGCCATTTCCCACTTTATCCATTAGCTTTTTAATGTGTTTTATGTCGTTTAATATTCCAAGCCTGAATAAAATTGATCCATATTATTTTTAAAATATACCAGAATTTCAGTAATTCAACGATTTTATACTCACCCGTTTTCATCCATTGAGTACCTTGTCACTGTATCATTCAAAATGCGAATGTGAGCAACGTTATAAAATATCACCGAATAATTTCTGAAAGTCACATGAGAAATCTCTGTCATCGCATCTTCTTCAGGTGGGCTAATTAACAAGCTGGTAATAGATCCGGAATAATAGTTTACTAAAATGATGCAAACTAGGCTCCACAAGAGAAATATACCAGATCTTCTAAGACCAGATGAATGCCCTGCAGCACTTGAGCCAATGGAAAATAGAGCTAGTGAAACTGAATGTAGAATTATCCAAAGATCAGCTTTTCCATTGATAAAAATTATTCTTCCATAAACGCTGCCTGTTATTAACACTATGGATAGCAACAAAGTTAACCAAACATTTATGTCAAATGCGCTGACTAGAATTTCGAAATTCCAAGGCTTCTCCAGTTTTATGCTGGGGACGTCACAGTATGCAAAATTTAGTCCTAAGAAAATGAGTCGAACGAGTTGCACCGATTCACTGCCGCCTGATGAAAATCTGTACTTTCTCCAAAACATAGATACGGATGTTCCCTCATCATCGTAGAGTTGTATTGCAGGATTAATTAATGGAAATGTTTTTAACTGCATGTCAGCGTAAACAGCATCGGGCTTGGCGAGAAGGGTTGCATTGACTGAATCTGCAATGATTTTGCTGCTAACAAACAATGGGCCATATAACGGTGGTTTATTGTGGTAATCTCGCATTCTGGAGAAGTTTGCAAACATGTAGTCTAAAACATATTGGGCTGTTCCGTAAAAGTCAAAAATTATTGTTGAGTATCTGAAGGGTTTCTTTAACTTTGAGATAACTTTAAAACTAATTTCAGGTGGGTAGAAATCTAACGGCAATTTTGCACAAACACAAACACTATTTACGTTAAAAAGCCATTTGGTGTGAACTAAATCGCACGAGGTTTGATTTTCTGATAAAGAGTGCTTCTTGCATACGCGCTTAATAATCAGCCTGGATGACTTGGATTGAAAAGGGACTGAAACATTAATTGAAGAAATTCTTTCTCTGGTCCAAAAAGTAATACATGTTTGCTTGAAAGACGTTAATATTGCTGGATAACTAATTTGGACACTGGAAATGGATGCTTCGGTTAAAAATGCAAAGATTGTTACCCATGTTGTAATCTTACTATTACCAGAAGTCGAATTAAAAGCAAAACGCAGCAAGTTTTTGAACCTGTGATGCATTTTGTTCCTCGTTGCCCGCAAGTTTGAGCTTCCTATTGTGACTAATGTAAAATATTCGAATGTAAATGTTTATTCGAATATCCATTCATTTATAATGAAACACACCTATTTTTGAGGACATTCTTCGAATGACACGTATCCGTTTCGTGCAGGTAATAGTATAGTATCTTCTTTAATACCTTATAATTATTGAATGGTTCCACAAATCTTGCTCACACGGGCTTCTTGAATACACAATATTTTTGCATGCAACATAAAAACACTGGACACAAGTATTTTCATATAAATACAGTTAAGTAGTGAAACGTGTCATGTTACTTAATTTGAACACACGCAATTGTAATATTAATTTGGGTGTATTGCACAAATTGTGATACAAAGCTTACTCCGTTTGATAGCTAAAATTACACAATGTAAAATATGTAGACTCCTGTCTTGGCTGGATGAATGCTAAAGTTTGCTCAATCACAAATTGTAAAAATTATGACGAATAAAAATTATATTTCTCAGCCAACTTTCATTTCTAAACGACAACGACATTCAACATTAATTCGATTGAATCAATTCCAATCCCTTTATTCTGTTTTTTTGGAGAATTTCAATGATAAAGGATGTAATGCAACCCACTACACACATTCCCCAGACAAAGAAAACAGTCAAAACTTTTCCTTCCAACCGAAGTGAACTAACGGTAGCTATAAAATCATATTTAATTTGCGTTGGGCTAATAACCTTGGACCTATCTTGTACTCTTTTTGCGAAAGTCATTTCACAAAACTCCAACATCCAATACAAATTTACGCCGGATTCAAACATTGATTGAAAAATACTTCTTAATTTTTTGCTTCCTCGATTAGCAAAGCCGAAGAAAACTTCTCCGGAAGGAATAATATGCTTTCCCACGTAGCAATGTTGCCTTTTCGAGACAATGGGTTGTTCCTTTGCAATCATGTCATTTGCATCGTTAATCGCTTTCAGCACAAAAGGCCAAATGAAAAGTATCACTTTATTTTTTGAGTATGCAACACTTCTAATATAAAGTGTTGAGTTTTGAATGAGTGATTTTGAGGTCATCCTTCCTAGTAGAAAATTTATATCTTGAATATCTTTCCGAATATCGAATCTACATAAAATTGAAAAATGTTAAAATCAATAATATTTTAATATGATTTTTTTTTATATTTTAGTTTACCCATTGTTTTCATCATAAAGGTAGCTTTTAACGTTTGCTTTCAAAATTCCTAAATGTACAGCGTCATGAAATACAACGGAATAGTTCTTAGCAACTGCGTCCGAGATTTCCGTCATTGCTTCTTCTTGCGGTGGTCTTATAAGAAGACTGGTGATGGAGCCAGTGTAATAATTAACCACAACAATAGACATAAACAACCACAACACAAAGACTCCAGATTTATTTACAACGGAAGAATTTGAAACACTTGAAATCAGGGCTCCTGACACAAAGTATAAGGCCAAACCCCATATTTCAAACTGAAAGGTGTTACCATTTAGTATTTTAGTAGCAATTGTTCCACTTACGCAAAACATGGTTAAAACCAAAGTAAGCCAAACACTGAAATGAAAAGCATTTACAAGAACGCTAATATTCCAAGCTCTTTCCAGTACTATGCTTGGCATTGCACAGTAGCCGAAATTAAATCCTAGTGAGAGGAGCCGCGCAATGTGTACCGATTCTTTTTTATACGTATTCCAAAACACTGAGAGTGGAATTCCTCCCAGTTCGTAAATTTGAACTGATGGATTTATTAGAGGGTGTAGCTTTATTGAGATGTTTAAATGTCCTGCAGAAGCTTTTGCAACAAGTGTTGCATTAACTGCATCGGAAATGATTTTACTGTTGATGAAAAAGGGTCCATATGAAGAAGGATTGTTGTGGTAGTCTCTCATTCTTGCAAAGTTTTTGAATGCATAATCAAGGTCAGCTTGAGTTGTTCGAAAAAAATCGAAAATAACTAAATTATGCTCAGGTTTCTTCTGAGCTTTTGTGCAACTATGTTTAGATTGAATTAAACTAAAACTTGATTGCTCCACTGGCACCCTAAAGTTTATGCAATTAGTGTTAACTTGAAATAACCACTTAACATAAGAAACCTTTTGGCTAGAAAATTGCTGCCAGTTTTGATTATCTTTTGAAATGTCACAATCAGTACAATTTTGAACGGGTTTATTAGCACTCCAAAACACAAAACATAACAAGGAATCATTATTTGAAGTTACTACCACCGGATTTTCTTCGCAGGGTTTGTTACAATTTTGAGTAGATTCAGACACTAATATTTGATTTAATAAAATGCAGAAAATAATAAAACCTTTAATGCAACTATGAAGTTGAAGTGTATTGCACAAATGCATCATGTTGTCTGGTGTCCTTGCCACAGCCTTGCTAGAGCTACATTTTTTGGTTAAAAAAGATTGTTGCAGGAAAAAAGTTAGGTAATCTATTATAATAACCTTATGTGACACCAATGATATGAACAAAGCCTGAGACAGCGAATATCTCAATATTGCCTTAAGTGCCAATTAGTAGAAAAATTGTATTCATAAATGATTGGATTTTCTGTAGAATTTGAAGTATTATGCATGCAAGTGTTGGTAAAGATATACACAGTTATGCAAGGTCGCATTTTTGCTTATTTTTGGGTGTCAGAAAGTTGTTATGTTTCCTTTCACATGTTTCAAAATCCAGTTATTAGTTATCCTCGTAATAAATTGTCTGATTACGCGCATAATAGAAGAAGGAAACCTATTAATTTTTCCTTTATTCAACTTCTTTGCAATAGAAACGTTGTTATTAACACACTTAAAACTTACTTTCTTGTTTTCTTTGTTAAGGAAAAAGCTATATGTGGTAAGCCCACATTGTGTTTATCAACTTTTTAACATCATTTCTTTTTCTCGCTTCCATTTTCCAATTAAAAATGAATTCAATCCCAAAGCATATCCAACTGCCAAGCACACCTACTTTCCACAAAAAGAAAATCGTTAAAACTTTCCCCTCCATTTGAATAGGGCTAGGTCTCCTTGAACCGACAGATTTAATTTGAGTTGGGCTAACAACTTTGGCTCTGTCCTGGACCCTCTTTGCATAACTCATTTTTTCAAATTCTGTCATCCAATATGAATAAAGTCCAGTTTGATAAGAAGCCTGAAATATGTCCCTAATTTTTTCACTTCCTGGAGGAGTCATTCCAAAATACACTTCCCCAGAATTAATTGTTCTTTTCCCAATGTGGCAATGACGCCTTTTAGACAATATGGGCTGTATCGCAGCAATCATATCATGAGCATCATTTATTGAATTTAGCGTGAACGGCCACAGATACAAAATTATATTTCTTTTTCCAAACGCAAGGTTATGAATGTATTCTGTTCGATTAGTGATTAAAGATTCCGGTTCCAGTCGGTTTAAAAGGTGGTTAATGTTTCTCATATCCTCCAAAATATCTAGACTGTAAAAACATGAATTAGTGTTACCACAAATTTTTCATCATTTAAATCATTCTCAAAACCATTTTTACCTATTATCACTCAAGTTGTAACTTCGAACCGTCGCATTTAACATTCCCACCTGAATTTTCTCTGCAACTATTAACGAATAATTTCCTTCTACCGCCTGAGAAAGCTCTGTCATTGCATTTTCAACTGGCGGCTTAATTAACCGGCTGGTACTAGAACCCGCGTACAAATTCACTATTACAGAGCAACAAAACATCCACATCACAAATAACAAGGATTTGTGGGTCCTCCGTAAATCTCCCGAAAAACTAGGAACTGATCCAATGAGGGCGGACAAAACCGTAAAAAGAACAGCTGCCCTAAAAGTTGGTGTAATGTTTTGTTTTCGAGAACATTCTATGCTTATTCGAATGATTGTAGTTAAAGCTAATATTGCAACCAATAAGGAACACCAGACGGAAATTTTGAATGCATTAATTAGAATGCTGATATTCCACGCTTTTTCATATATTATGGTTGGTGCATGACAGTAGCCAAAATTATATCCCAAAGATTCTACTTTTGCCAACTCAACCATTTCAAAGTCGTTTGATAAATTTTGATAACTTCTGTAAAACGCGAGCACAGAAACCCCAGCTGCAATTTGAACCGTGGGGTGTATCAGAGGGTATTGGTTTATTGGCATGGTCAATTCTTCAGCAGTTGATTTGGCGAAAAGCGTGCATTGAGTTTTTCCGTAATAATTTGCAGGTTTGGTAAATTGGCGCGAAATTATAGGGTTTGAGTGGTAATCTCTCATTCTATCGTATTTCCTCAAAGTAAACTCTAGAATTGGCTGCGTTGTTAGGTAAAAATCAATAAGCACAAATTTCCTTTGAAATATATCCGTTATGATTTCCTTTAGGTTTGCCTTTACCAAGGTCCATATTTGATACGGATTCAAATTATTTTCCACCTTTGAATCTTCCAAACAAAAACTGCATTTTTGGAAAACCCATTTTAAATGATGGCCCACCAATTTGTCTTTAGGAATAGTCTCGCAAGTATGCGTAATATTTTTGTTAATCCATACGCTGAAACAAGCTGTGTGATTAGACGTCACGCTTACGGGATATGGTTGAAAGATTCCACAACTAGCTTTCGGAAACGTGTCACAAAATAAAGTTGCTGTGATAATAACGAAAATATACTTGTTAAGAAGAAATGATTTTTCTGCAAAACACATAGCTTCTTAATATTTGTTAGGTAAAGTGTACCAAACATTTTCGCACACTGCGACACTAAAAGTTTAACAGGTGTATTTTCTGTATGAATTGGTTTGAACTTGAAAAGTTGAGCAAGAGAAAAAATATATAATAGTAAGTTGATCGGATTGAAAACAAGAATTATTAACCATTAATGACTGTTTTTAAACCTGTACGTTTTTAATAAAAAAATTGTATGTTTTAGCAACGCAAGTAGGTTATAACAATAGGGCAATGGGTACATAAAATTGGATTCCGCAATTCAGGTAATTACGCTTAAATTATACTTGGAATTATATTGTTAGACTAGCTTTAAATTGCTGGTTTTCAAATAATTGCATTGAATTCTATAGACTTACAAAAAACAAACTGGCCAATCAAAACTTTCTTTGTATATTTTTTAGTATTAAAAGTATAAGCATATTTACATTTTCACAAAACTTATACAGATATATATTTCAAACAACCGTTTCCTACTTCGTGAACATTCTGATCAATAGATTTGAACATCTACAACAAATTGGCATTATACTGTTTAAAACAATTAAAAACTACGCCTTTGTAAATAATAATTGTAAGATTAAAATATCGAAATGCGTCGTCAAAATGTTTTATCCCGTTTTGTGTTCTATCTATAACTACTAATGTATTTTCAAGCCAGGCACATGTGACGTCAAACAATTTGGTTCATTTATGGTACGCCCATAATGTGACCATCAACTTTTCAACCTGCTTTCTTTTTCTCACCTCCTTCATCCAACTACGAATGAGTTCCGTAGCAAAGCATATAACACTGCCAACCAGACATATATTTAATACAAAGAAAACCGTCAAAACTTTCCCTTCCATATTAATTGGGCTAACAGTTCGCAAAAAATCATATTGTATTAAAGTTGGAGTCGCAACTTTAGCCCTATCTTGAACTCGTTTTGCATAGCTAATTTTTAAAAATTCTAACATCCAGAATGAATACAACCCGGTTTGAAACGTAGCCTGAAATATATCTCTAATTCTCTCGCTTCCTGGTGGAGTCATCCCAAAATGTACTTCCCCTGATTGAATAATTCTTTTCCCGAGATGGCAATGTCTCCTTTTGGAGAAAATCGGCTCTGTCTTCGCAATCAATGCATTTGCATCATTTATCGTATTTAGAGTGAACGGCCACAGGTAAAAGGTTATTTTCTTCCCTCCAAACGCAATGTTGTGAACGTATTCTGTCCGATTACCAATAAAATCCTGAGGTTCCAATCGGTCCAAAAAATGCTTTATGTTTCTCATATCCCCCAGAATATCTAGGCTATAAAACATTAATGATTTTTATTTCAGCTAAGTAAGCTTAATAACTGAATGAAATTTGTCTAATTTAATTTGTTACCTATTATCACTCAGATTGTAACTTTGTATCGTTGCATTTAAAATTCCTATTTGAATAGAATCTTCATAAATTAACGAGTAGTTCCTTTGTGCAGCCTGGGACAGCTCGGTCATAGCATCTTCTTCAGGTGGGCTTATTAACAAACTGGTGATAGAACCAGCGTACAAATTTACAATAACAAGACAACAAAACATCCAGGCAACAAATAGCAAGGATCTGTGGGTCCTCCGTAAATCTACAGTAAAACTTGGTGCAGTACCAATCAGTGCTGACAAAACCGTGAAAAGAACCTTAGAACTAAGAACATGTGTAATGGGTTGTTTTTGTGAATATTTTTTACTTATAATCATTGTAGCTGTTAAACATAGCATTACTAATAACGATAAAAGCCAGATTGAAACGTCAAAAGCGTTAATTAGAATGCTTAGGTTCCAAGGGGTTTCTTGTTTTTTTGTAGGTCTATCGCAATATCCAAAGTTAAATCCCAGCGCGTCTACCTTTGCCAGTTCAACTGATTCTCCACGTGAGGAGTTTTGATAGCTTTTATAAAATGTTAATGCAGAAAAACCAGCTGCCATTTGAACCGTGGGATGTAGCAAAGGGTATTTATCCAGAGGCATGTTAAGTTTTTCCGCACTCAATTTGGCAAAAAGTGTCGCGTTGAGTTTGTCCGCGATAATTTTGCAAGTTGAGAAAATGGGACCGTATATTATTGGATTTGAATGGTAGTCCCTCATTCTAGAATATTTCCATAAAGTGTAACGCAGAAATAGCTGGTAGGTTTGGTAAAAATCGATGAGCACATATTTGCTTTGAAATTTATTCTTATCGAGTTCTTTTAAACTTGCTGCAACCACGGTTTGGATTTGAGATGTATTCAAATAATTTTCTAAGGTGGTAGCATTGAAACAGAAACTGCATTGCTGAAAGATCCATTTCATTTGGTGGATTATCAAATTTCGGTGATTTTGATCACAAGTCACCCCCACCTCAGCTTTTATCCACACTGTTAAGCAGTTAGATGTTTATACTTACTGGGTATAGGGTGGAAATTCCAAAACTGGCCTTCGGAAATGAAAGGGAATTAAAATTATTGTGGCGTAAAAATAAAAGTTAAAACAAACGGTACGAATGTAACGCATTCGTACTGCAGTAATTTTTATGTATGTTATCCGTTTAACATGTGTCTTTTAAGTATGAACGCTTCTAATAAAGGAACTTCTTAAAAATGAAAAAACGGAAAAATTAGAACTTATTACTTAAATAAGGATTATTAGGAATACTTAATTTAATGACAGAATTGGGCATAAGAGTTTTTGCAATTATGCTATCATACTCTGCAAATTTAAGCATTTAGCATGTATTAATAAAAACTGAGTTCTGCTTGTCGGAGCAATTTCTTCAATTTGTTCCTCGAGTTCTAGGCATCCGGTATGAGGCACACGCCACTTTCAAATGTTGATTAAATTACATATTTAATATGCCATAATTAATGGATCATAGAAATGGATCACTTCCTTGCGGAATAAACAAGCTTTGCCAAGACTAATTGAATGCTCTCTAATGTAACATTGAACTCGTTTAACTATTACAAGTATTATTACGACATTTTTCACAACCAACAAAAACCACAATATGTTTCTTTGCAATTACAATGTATGTTGCAGTAGCTAGCAGTTTTTAACTGCCATAACTATGTAACCAATTATTATCTAGGTTTTCTCGCCTTATGCAATTAGTTGATAAAAATTTTTTGGTTAATTTTGACAAATTTCCTTCCCACTTTGAAATACTTCATACTTTTTAGGTACATGATGCCTTATATTTTCGTACTTTGAAACATATTTTATTTATAAGTACAATTTTTAATACGTTTTGTTTTTCATTTTTAGTCTACATTTAAAATTGCTATGTGCAAAGCGAAACTGAATGCGTACAGAAATATTGGTCGTACTCGACTAACGTGGGTCACCCGCCATATTGGTCGCTACCAGTCGCCTACTAGTGCCCCTACGGTCGCCTACCAGTCGCCTACCGGGTCGCCTACGCTGGTACGCCTACGGTCGCCTACCAGTCGCCTACCAAAAATATTTATTTTTCACGGAAAAGACAGGAGAAAGCTTTAGAATTTATTTTAAAACACTTATAAGCAATCTGTAGCATCCTAAGCTCTACAATAAAATTTAATTACCTATGAAACAAAATTGTAAGTTTAAATATAATTCTGAGACTTTGTATAAGTTTAGTATGATTTTAGACTGATTCACTACCCGTATTCTCCAGTGTACCAGCATGTTTTACAGTAACGTTAAGATAAGAAGGATTTTCCGTAAACATTCGAATTATGTAGAGTTTTACGATTTTATGATTACGAATTTTTCATATGGAATCCGCGCACATATCAAAAACAAATATACCATCACTAAATGTAGCTAAAATTATTTCTTGTAGAGCTTAGGATGCTACAAATCGCTTAGAACTGTATTAAAATTAATTCTAAAGCTTTCCCCTGCCTTTTCCGTGAAAATTAAATATTTTTGGTAGGCGACCAGGTAGGCGACTGGTAGGCGACTGGTAGGCGACCAGGTAGGGACGTGCGACAAGGCGGGTGAGCGTTAGTCAGTACGACCGAAATATTTTTTTTGCAAAACTTGTGCCTTTGGAGAAAATCAAATAAAAATATTTTAAAAACAAAACTGCGGAAATTGAATTTTCCTTAGTATCGTTTGCAGTTTTTGTTAGTAAGCTTTGCATTCATTTCTATTGTGCTTTCTTACATTTAATAAACGTTACCTTTTAATTCATTTGTAGTAAGCCCATTGGTGACCATCATATATCGAACTTTTCTTTTTTTCACTTGCTTTCTCCAAGCAAATGCAAGTTCAATAGCAAAGCAAATCCCACACAAAGAAAGCGCAGAAACTTGCCCTCTAATCGAATTGGACTACTGGTCTGCTAATGTCATACTTGATTTGAGTTGCTAGCAACTTTGACCTGTCTTGACCCTCTTAGCGTAGCATATTTTTAAATTCTGACTCCAGTTTTGGACAGTCCGGTGTTGAAAAGTAGCCTGAAATAGTTCCCTAATATTCTCATTCCTGGAGGAGTACATCCAAATAAACTCCCCTGAATTAATAATTTTTTCCAATATTGGCAGTGCCGCCGTTTGGTGGATCAGGCTGCGTTTCAGCAATCAATGCATTCGCTTCATTTATGGAACTTAACGTTAACGGCCATAGGGAAATGAATTAGTGTTTCCCGACCAAACGCAACTTTCTGGATAAATTCTGTTTGATTATAAACCATTGATTGAGGCCCCAAAGAGTCCAGAAGATTCTTCATGTTTCTCATATCCTCCAAAATATCCAGACTGTATAAAAAAGTATAATTATTATTATTACAACGAAATAATTAGAAATTCCTTTGTAAGAAAGAATTTTTACCTATTTTCACTTAGATTATAACTTTGAACGGATGCATTTAGCAATCCCGTCTGAACATCACTGTCGAATATTAGCTTGTAATTTTTCTCCACCGCCTGAACAAGTTCTGTCATTGCCTCTTCTTCTGGTGGAGTAATTATTAAGCTGGTAATGTAACCCGCGTACAAATTGACTATTACCAGACAACAAAACATCCACATCACAAATACGATAGATTTGTGGTGCTTTCGTAAATCACCCGAAAAACTAGGGACGGTGCCAATAAGAGCTGACAAAACCGAGAAACCAACAGTGTATCTATAAACTGGTTTGGGAGTTTCTTTCTTAGAGCATTCTATAGTAATACGAATTATTCCAGTTATGGATAATATTGCCACCAATATGGAAATCCAGACAGAAATATCAAATGCGTTAACAAGGACGCTGATGTTCCATGGATTTTCATGTTTAATTGTAGGAGTATCGCATATCCAAAATTAAATCTA
Source organism: Orchesella cincta (assembly GCA_001718145.1). Lineage (NCBI taxonomy): Eukaryota > Metazoa > Arthropoda > Collembola > Entomobryomorpha > Orchesellidae > Orchesella > Orchesella cincta. The sequence goes on from LJIJ01002741.1 coordinate 23,632, forward strand.
AAGCTACAGCCTTGCCAACTCAAACGGTTCACTGCTGTTTGATGATTTTGTATACGTTTCGTAAAACGTATAACAGAGACTCCAGCAGATATTTGAACTGATGGGTTGATTGAGGGAGTTGGTGTGTAGGCAAGTTTAATTTTTCAGCACTCACTTTTGCAATAAGAGTCGTGTTTAGTTTGTCTGAAATTATTTCGCAAAATAGGAAAATTGGGCCGTATGAAATGGGATTTGAATGGTAGTCTCTCATTCTAGGATATTTCTGTATAGCTGCTTGTATAAGGGTTGAGTATGTCCATAGATCAAACAGCAGATACTCGTGTTTAAATTCCAGCTTATTGTATTTATTCAGGTTTTTGCGGATAATTTGACAAAAAAATTTTTAAACCCACTGCCAAATTCTTTGAAAATAGA
>LJIJ01002742.1:0-24044 GCA_001718145.1 Orchesella cincta
GGAGCTCATCATTTGGTCATCATTCTCTGAATCTTGAGCATTGAGAGTCCTCAATCAAGATGTTCCTCTCTCACCAAACCTTCGTCTGATGTGGCTGCCAAATTTTTCTGGTCTACAAAGCTCGGCTCTGTGAACGTTTCTTTTGACTGTGTAAATGGAGTAACATTACGTTTTGGACCAATCGTTTAACCTCCTTGCCCAATAAATATACCAATGTCCTCCGCCCCAATGAAATCTCTTCCTAGCAGCATGTATTTTATTGTTCCCGGAATTAGTACAAAATCGTGTTTTCGTTTTCCGTTAGGAAATTCAACTTCTAAATTGACTGAATATGACGACTCAAGTGAACCCCCAAGAGATAATATGCGTTTTTTGGACTCTCTTAATTTTAATTTCTCTGCTTCTACTTTGTCAATCAAAGCGTCCCCAATAATTGAAATCGAACTACCGGTGTCTAAGAGAGCTGTGTACGTTCCACCTAGAGTTTTTATGTCTATACAAGGCAGTTTACTACTGAGATCGAAGGACAAAAAGGATTGACAGTTCTCTGATATACCCGGCCCTACTGTCGCTTGGGGTCCGGGTATGGCTCGTTTCCCGACTTTCTAGGATGTGGGCAGTCTCTTAATCATATGTTGTACATCACCGCAATTAAAACAACCTTTTGGTCTTTCCCCTGACCCGCTTCTACTTGATGGACTAACTGGAGAGTTTGGTCGCGACCCTTGTCTGTAGTCACCCCTTTGCTCATTGCCTTTTTCGTTAGAAAAAAATGGTTTAGGGTCCCTTGGAAATTTTGTTGAGCCTGAAGGGCTTGAATCTCTTGATTCTTGGTTTTTAAAATCGAATTGAACACTCCTGTTTCTATTAAAGCTTGGATGAGGGCTAGTCGTTCTTGTAAATGGGTTTTGGCTACTAGTATCGACCCCTTTTGGCTGCAGGGAGGGTTCTACGCAAGTACCTCTTGGTGGGGGTCTGTAATTGCGTGACCTTGCAACAATCTCATCGATTCGCAAGGCATCTTCTAAAAGATCCTGTACCGTATTAACATAACAAAGTTCTCTGCTGTAAGGAAAGTAATCTGGATGAAGCCCGTACAAGATTTTACTAACTATCTCATTGTTTGAAATTTCCCACCCCATTCTTTTGAAGTACTCGACAATAGCTACTACGTAATCTGCTAATCTCTCGTCTGGAGCCTGAGTTCGCTTATCAATTTCCTGCCGAAGACGATCATAATAATCGTAATTCTGAAACTTCTTGCGAAACCTCAACACAAAATCCTCATATGTTTTAATTGGACAAAGAAGTTGTTCCGTATCATACCATGTATATGCGTCCCCACGCATTGCGTATGGGATTACGGCAAACAGAATGGTGTCATTGGGAGTGCCAGTGACCTGTTGATATTTCCGTAATTCTTGTATGAAATCATACGCAGACTTGCTATCCTTTCTGCCCGAGAATGTAGGTGGATCTACATTTTTCAAGAAGGGTTTAGGGATAGAATGAGCACCCCGAAATTGTGGAAGTGAATATGGATTGTTGTGTGGTGTGGCGTGGACCTGCTCTTGATTATAATATGCTTCTTTTGGACAGGTGTGGGAGATTGGATTGTAAGTTCTGGAACTGTTACAAGGAAAGGAATATTGTTGGGTAGACACCTCGACCCCATCTAATGTCTGCATATCCTGCCTGCGAACAGAGCGGGACGTTTGAGGCATTTGCTGAGCCATACTCTCGGTATCTCGTTGCCTAATATTTTCTCTCCTATGACCTTTTGATTTACGATTTTGAATGTCTGCCCAAATGAGTTCCTGCTGTTTTTGTAAGTCCGACTGTGTTAATCCTAACTTACACATATTCAATGCCTCCGCAACGTCATTCACCTGACTTTGGCGATCAACCCGAATCTCCGAGTGTTCTAATCTAGAAGTGGAAGGCTGTTGATTGTGAACAATATTTTCCCTATTCTGGACACTGTTCGACTGCATTTGCCCAAGTTCCCCAGAACTATGCCTCGTCTTACTACTCTTTGTAATCTCACTTCTTTTAGAAAACGTTCTACCCCTTTCGGGAGCCGATGGAAGCCCTATGTTTCCTCGTAATGCTCCGAAGAGTTTATCATTCTGAAGACGAGACACTTCTTGTTCAAAGCACTGTTCTTTTTCCCACCACGCTTCCTTCTCTTTGAAATGTCTAGCATTTTGTGAGTGTATAAAGGATCTTAATCTTGCTATCTCTTCGCGACAAGTTCTCAGCTCGTCATCCTGGCTGTCAGCATGGCCAGTTTCACCCTCATCCCCATTAACTTCAATGACGGAAGTCCCTAATACACTTTCATTCTGCCTTTTTTGAGAACCTTCGTTATCAGAAAAAAATTCCTCATCCTCAATAGTATTCGGAACTGGCTGCGAGTTTGACATCGTTCTGTCGGAAGTACTGTCGATTGGAATAGCTACAAGCTTGCGTCCTCTGTGCTCTAATCTTACGTGCGTGACGGAATCTAGTGAATTCTTTGTTAACCTACGTGTTAATCTTCCCCGCTTTTTCATGAGTAATGCAATAGGCTAATTTACTGTGGTACAACAATGTTAAGTTTGAACTGAAGAAAAGAAAGTTCAAAATGCAGAGTTATTGTTTCCAGTTTAATTTTTTTTATTCAAAAGACGAATTATCGCTACCGCTCTATACTAATGACGGGTTCGCGATATATCTATAGATAGTTTCTCTTTATTTGGATAGCTAGTTTGTTGGTTACTTTGTTAATTTATAAGAGGACTGTGGTTCTGCACCGCGCTCTACTTGGCGGTCAAAGAACCTATCTAATAGTATGTATGTCGGAATACTAATCCTCTATTTCCCAAGTATAATGCGTAATTGAAGTCTGTTCTTTGTTCCTTGTATTTTTCCCTCAACAATGAATCATTCATTTATGTAAAGAGACTCAACTTAATTCCATCTAGTATTACCATTTCTGTTTAAAAGTAAACCTATTGTTCGTATTACTACTACCTTTTACATTTTACAATAATCCCCTCATTTATTTCTGGCTCATGTACTGTTCTGTATATTAGTTAATTATGCAGCAAACTCAAGCTGCTAGTTATTTTTAGAATATTCCAGGTTCGAGTCTTAATTGGAAAGAAAAATGTTAATTTTGATCGCTACATTTACTTTTACTTAAGACGTTTTGGATCGCCAACTTGTAGGGGAGGTGAAGCTAGGGGTAATGATCCTGGCGCAGATGCTCCTCCTTCTCTACAAATGAATGTCTTACAATGCCCCTTTTTATACTTTAAATGCTTTTAGTAAAATGATGATCTCGGAATGGATAATAATGAACAGATATAGTACTCAGCCAGAAATAATTACATTATGAAGTACACAATATTGATTTGATTCTGTAAAACACTATGGTATTTTATTCTTGGGAAAAGAAAACATTTACAAGAAAACCCAAGAAAACGAATAAATGATAAGACTTGTTACTTATTCTACATCAACGTACGTACGCGTGTATTTTACTCTTACAATTAAATTTGCTTATTACTATAATACCGAAAGAATTACGTAGAAAATGAATGAGTCTCTTTATAATGCGTAGCTAACTGTTCATGATCTATGACCAAATGTTTCCCCAAATGTCCACCTCAAATTCAATGTACCCTTATGGAAAGGTTGGTTCGTACAAGAATAGAGTAACCCCCGAAGCGAAGGAACCTCAATGGTTAGGCAATCATTGATTACTGTAACCGGTTCTGAATGACCCCCTGAAAGAGCCACGAACACACACTCACAAAATTAATATACAAGTATCAACCTAGAATAGTGGTGAGAGTAGACTTCTCGTTTGTTGGCACTACTGGTGAGGTAGAGAACTGGAGGATGTCAGGAGGCGATGGAGGAAGACAGGAGGAGAACCAGACTTGACGCTAGATTTCCCGAACGCTCACAAGCTGAGGGAAGCTACAGGCAATTTCTCTCAAGGATAAGAACAGACTTCAACACCTGGAGGACACAAATCTCCTTTCGCCCAGGAGGAGGCTCACTAGAACCTCAAACCACTAAACTCGACTGGAATCCACAAATCTCCTCCGGATTCCAATAGCTCTCGAACCCACAGGAGGAAACTGACTGACACCGCTCAGGTAGCGCTGTTGATGTTTGATGAGGTCCTCCCACAATAGGTATTCCTCTCTATTTCCCTGGGTTCGGAAGATCCTCTCAGGAGGAGACCGATTCCTGCAGACACGGAAATATTAATTTCCGAATGCTTCTGAGTAGGGAAATTCTCAATTTCCTAGTAGGTAGACTTCCTCAACCAGACTGGACAAGCAACACAACTCAACTGAGAGTGCAAGAGGATGTGAGTTGGGAATATGGCTACCCGAAAGATGCCAACCAAGCTATGAGCCGCATGGCCCTTCTTCACGTTTATTCCCACCACCCAACTCCCCACTTCTTCATGCAGGCATAAAATCTGCCCTCAACTGCTCCACTAGTGGTTACCAACGTAGTTGGTAAGTGGCGTGCGCAGCATCCTCAACAAACCTTGATGAGGTTCAGTATTTATTTTGTAAAAAAAGGATGGCTCTGTCTGTATGTCACGACAGTGGCTCTCGATAACAAATCCGATGGAACATGGCGTCTAGCAATTAATTACAAAAAATTGAATAGGGACACGGTTTTTATGCTGCTCCTATTCACAACTCTAATCGTATTCTACGTAATTTACAAGGTGGCGGATGGTTTAGTAGAATTGATTTACGAGCTGGGTTTTGGCAAATACAACTTTCCCCTAACAGCAAAGCAAAGACAGCATTTTACGCAAACGGTAACCTATATCAGTGGGTAGTAATGCCCTTTGGACTAGTAAACGCCCCTGCTACCTTTGTTACATTAATGAATCGAATTTTAGATGGCTTAATCGGAGATTTCGTTCTCGTTTATTTTGATGATATAATCATACGTTCTACTTCATTTGAGGAACATATTAAACATCTTGAGATGGTGTTTCAACGCCTCAGTCAAGCTGGCCTTACTATTAACATGAAAAAATCTACGTTTGCCAAGCGACAACTTGATTTTTTGGGGTACGTCATTGGTCAAAACGGCCTTCAAAAGGATCCAGAGCGTTTAAGACCTATTGTTGGCTTTCCAAGGCCACAAAACAAAGAAGAGATTCAAAGATTCCTCGGCATGTGCGCATATTACACAGCGTTCATCCCACATTTTGCAACTATAGCTGAACCACTGTACAAATTAACTGGTGCCGTAATAAAATTTAATTGGGCCCAGGAACATGAAACTGCCTTTAATAATTTAAAAAACTCTTTATGTAATGATGTCATTCTTCAGGGCATTGATTACAATTCTCCGATTTTCTTAAAATGTGATGCTAGTGACGTAGGTCTCGGTTGCGTCCTTGGGCAAATCATAGATGGCAAAGAAAGGGCCGTGGCATTCGCAAGCAGAACATTATTTTCTTCAGAACGTCAACTTACAACAACACAAAAAGAGACATTAGCGATTACCTTTGCCCTAAATAAGTTCGCAGACTTACTTTGGGGTGAACAATTTACTATTTTTACAGACCACAAAGCTTTGATTTACTTGAAAGAACAAATGCGAGGGAAAGACAGGCGCGTCAATAAGTTAGCAAATATGTTGGAAGAATACTGCTGTGAAGTGAAGTACATCAAAGGCAAAGAAAATACTGTCGCTGATTGTCTTTCTCGAGCCCCATTGCATTCCCAAATTAGCGAGGTTAACCACCTTGACGAATGTAGGGATATACTATACACACCACTGCTTTGTGCGACGTACGAAGAAACGTTATATGATAAAATTAAATTTGGTCAGATGACGGATTCTCATATTCAAAACCTTGTCTCTGAACTACAAAGGAGTGTCGTACAAAGGCGATCTCCACAGTTGTATGAAATGAAGAATGGAATTCTGTTTCGGCGAATCCCAGGGTTTGAAAATTCAGATACTACACGTTCAAACACCAGGGGTCTACCTAGTAATGGTGCAGCGGTCGGCGAAGTCGATATTGAGGACCCTTCTAGTAATGTTGCAGCTCAAAGTTGTTCACGAAGGGGGCCGTCCAAAGAAGACGAAGCAGTCCATATTAATACATGTTTGAAAAATACTTTACTAGTTCCAGTAATTCCTGATACTTTAAAAATTGAATTTATTAGAATGTTTCATGATCCTCCTGAAATGGGTCATATGGGCGTGACACAGACAAAACTAGCAGTAAAACGACGATTTTTCTGGGACGGAATGAATAAAGATATTCAAAATTACGTACGGTGTTGTCAGAAATGTCAAATGTACAAAATTGAAAATGCAAAGAAGAAAGGCTTGCTTGGGGATGTCCCTATTGCTGATGCGGTTTTTGAAACAGTCTACGCAGATTTCTGTGGACCATACCCGCGTTCAAAATCTGGGAATCGGTTTATTTTGGTCATCGTTGATCAACTCAGTAGCTGGGTAGAATTTTTTCCTATGAGAACAGCAACAGCAGATAAAATTACAAAATGTTTAATTGAGGTATTTGGTAGATTCGGATCTCCAAAAGTTTTAATCACGGATAATGCTAGCAACTTTTTAAGTAAAGCGGTACGCAAATGTTGTTCTGAATGGCATGTTAAACAGGTACAAGTAAGCGCTTATCATCCCGCTCCCAATAGAGCCGAACGAACAAACAGGGATTTGGTTCGCATGATGGCAACATATACAAACGAGAACCAAAATAATTGGGATGAGCATCTCCAGAAATTTGCAATGTGTCTTCGGGCTATGGTGAATGATACAACCGGAGTACCACCTGCATTGCTAATGCTTGGACGTAATATTCCGTTGCCAATTGATAGAGATTTGGGAGGTGATGTACAAAAGTGTCCCTCTGAAATTATCAATGAGTTGGTGACGACAGTCCCAAAATCGTTATTGCAATTAGTTGAGCACGTAAAGGATCGTATACGACGCAAACATCAACTTAACAAGTCTTATTTTGATACAAAAAGGCGTGAAGTAACTTTCAATGTTGGAGATATGGTTTGGGTTCGAAACCACCAACTTTCTAAAGCCACGGACCACGTTACACGCAAATTTTTACCAGAGTACATTGGTCCACACAAAATTCTTAGCAAAACCAATGACTCGTACATCCTTGACATGAAAAAGAAATTCATTCCAAAGCGTCGTGTCACTGACTTGAAGGCATACTTTCCCCAAATCAATGAAATTCCTAACGATACTGACACTAAAGAAGAACTTTCTGTTGAAAACTCACCAACTGGGCCGAAATTGCGGCCCAGGACACGAAAAAACTATCGTGAAATTGATCTGAGAAAAAAGAATAATTAATTGTGTTTCTCGTGTTATTTTATGTATATATTGTTTTTCAGATGCCATCTGAAAAAGCCAAACAACGTTCACGGGACTATTTCAAATCCCAAAGTGCTTTCTCCCGTTTGGATCTGAAGTTCGTTGAGCTGGATGATTCAGCTCTGCAAAGACGAGTCCAACTGAATTGTCAAGCTGACTTTGCAGCCCCGGAACATCCACAACGCTCAAAAATCCCAACTTGGATCCTGTCAGAGCGACACCGGGCACCTGACCCAATAAACAGAGCTAAGTCATTTTTCCATGTTAACTCAAAAGCACAGTTAAAAACCGCAATCGAGCATTTGAAATTACAAAAACAGTTTGCCTTTGATTTAGAACTTGATAACAAGTACTCGTTTTATGACCTAACAAGCTTTATTCAAATCTCAACTGGATCCCACATTTTTGTAATTGACACTATACCATTGTTCAATGAAATTGAAGCCTTATCTGATGTACTTTTAGACGAGAATATACTCAAGATTGTCTTTGGTACTCAGGACGTTTTGTCACTAAAAAGAGATTTTAATTTGCGTCTGTATCCTGTAATTGATTTCCAAAATGCGTACAAAATTTCTCACAATTTAAATGAAAACCCATCACTTAAAGAGGTTGTAAAAAGTTATCTTGATATTGAAATGAACAAAGAGTTCCAACATTTTCTTTGGCGATTAAGGCCTATTCCAGCTGACGCGTTGTTATACGCTCAGAAAGATGCGGAATACTTACTGGAAACTTGGGAAATTTTTAAGATTAAACATATTCACTTGTTCATTGATAACTCATTTAATTACTGGCACCACAGACAAATGATGTTACAAGTTTATCGCTTTCCAAAATCTCATGAATATCGCTTTTATTTAAGCAAAGCTTGGGACAAAATCAAAGAGCTCCCTAATTTGAAGGAAAAATTTACAATGTACACTGACAAACCAATCTTCCGTGATTTACATGAATGGCGACTGAATACCGGAAAGTTGCGTAATCGTAACCTTCAATATTATTTTTCTAACCTTGATGTTCTTAAAGTAGCTATTTTGAAACCCAAAACCATACTTGAACTTAATGAATGTGTCAATAATACTCGTGAATTGAATGATGATGCTAATCAGTCTGTTCTCTCAATTATAACTAGACACACTGAGACCACACATCGCCGAATAGTGACCGAAACTACTGAGACTATCGTGATTCCACTAACCCCACCTCACCCACCAGTTGCAGCTGTTGAAGAAAACGACGCTGGATATGATGAAATCGCTGGTGTCAACATTAACGATAATAACGTTGAATTTATTGAAGTCGATAAAAGCTATTCTTGTCAGACATGTGAAAAGGGGTTAAATTGTAAATTTTGCAAGACGCCAGAGTCTCAGAATCCGTTTCGCGTTGTCGCTCATGATTTTTGGTCAGACACAAAATATACAGTTCAAGATTATTACGCTGGTAGGGTTCAGGATAGTACTTTGTTAATCAAGGTTTAGATCCAGTCCGTTTCAGAACAAATCGTGGGGTAAAAGCTCGTCAAAAAGCAGCTATGTATAAACAAAGGTTTTGTCAAAATCGCCGATACTAATTAGAGGTTCTTGTTTGAAAAAATTATAATTTAATTATGTAGGTACTGATTTCTTATATAATTATATATACCTTTGCTATGAAATACATTTTGATTTGTAGATGTATTGTACTTAATATTACTATGATTTTGGGTAATATAATACAAATTTATGTTCTGGTTATGCTATGGGCATTCCAGTAATGATTAACTTTAATTATAATGTAATTTACTTTCTCTCTTTATTTCAAATCACCTTTCACTCCTATAACCTTAATTGTACCCTGGGAGGAACTTCTTTTTTCTTTTTCTTGTTTTCTTTTTTAGCTAAAACCGGGAAGAGATATGAGGGGCTGCGTCCCCGAACTGGATTAACAGTGTACATATAAGATAATGACATGAAATGTACTTATAACATGAATGTATTGGCATAATCCGCTGGACTGTACATAAATAAAGTACAACCTGAGCGGAGAACCAGTCTTTGCCAGGCCTTTGAGAGAAGCACTAGTCTTGAGTTCCTAGCATCATTTCCTTTTAGCATCAATACGCATTCATGATAGAGGTTATCTACTTGTGCACAGGGCAACTTAGTTCTCGTAGCAGGCATCTTATGTATAAGGGCATAGGTGTTTGTTACATGTTTGCACACTGTCAAGCGTATTCAAACACTATCGTTTGATTACTCATATTACTGTGGGTGCCGGCTTGTTTATTATGCTTGATTAGATAGTGAAACTGACACTGACAAGTTGCTGCTCTCCACAATACGTATGCAGAACGTGGTTGTGTTTTATATGACAGAAATGCTTTTAGATGCGATGTCATTCCTAATTAATTTTAAATGTGCTGATTTAGGTAATTAAGCACCATATATTTTTATTAGAAGAAATTAGTCGAGAAATTTTTCAACTGCTACAGAGTTTGGGCAAATCATTTTTACTTATTTATCAAACTTTCAAAACAGGCTAGTACCATTGCTGAAATAATTACAAAAACTCCAGTTAGAATGAACGTAATCAAGCTGTTGCCACAATCAGCATCTTCCCCTTTGAAAACTGGCTTTCGTTTATGAAAAGTAACATGACTGTTCGATTCTGAGGTTTCGTTGTAACTTTGGTTTCCATCTGCATCCAAATAATTCTTGCGGTTATTTTCTGCGTCTACTTCATCACTCAAAACTTGCATACAACCCTCTACAGTAGCTGAACCGGCTGTATTGCTACTTTTACATGATGTATCGGACACGCTCAAACTCGCTTCTATATTATAATTTAGCGTTAAAAATGTATTATATTTTCATCATAATTTTAAATACTATAACTTACCCTGACAGAGAATGTTGTTCAGAATTAGCAAACTGAAAAGCAAAACTTCCAATAGAAGTCCTGGACTGAAATTCTTCACCATTTTATTCAGTTACTACGGAACGGATGAGGTTCTGCTTTACTTTAACGTTTTTGCAGTTGTAATATGGTAAAGACAAAAATTGAATGAAAATTCATACAATTTGCACGTTTGTGCATATTAAGAGTTCTCGCTTTGTTTACTCTGATTTTTGCAGAACTTCCTTGATCAAGTCAACAAACATGCAGAGTTGCTGCTTATGCATTTACCATTTCACTATCTTATCTGTAGCGCGTGGCTTTTACAACATGGTCTTGTTTCAGGAGCACATCATAGTCTTGGTCAACCCGGTTGCATATACCATTCACAATTCATTTTTTATAGATATTCCTACTTGTATGAGGCAAACAATGATGACAACGAACTCATGGTTTACGTCAAACCAAGGTAATTTTATCTTGAATGCATCATAAAACTAAATTACCTCCTAAACGCTACATTAATGTTGAAAACGCCATAATCAATAAGCATGCATAATAACTGTTTTACAGTCATCTAACCATCGTTGATTCATCATTCTCTGCGTGTCTGCGTCAATTGTCACGAATACGTTTTATGCTTAAAATGTTGAAATCTTCAGTGATCATCGTTTTGGCCAAGTAAGTTAAATAAATGGTTTTTTAAATTCGATAATAGTTATTGAAAACCCAAATTATATTCAGACAATCTGCGATGAAGAATCGGAAAAAGGCTTGCAGTTTCAAAACAGTGGCATTTCCTGTTATGTGGGGTACCATTCCGCAGACAACCTCCCTCGTAAAAATGAGACTATGAGAAAGTAATGGCAATTTATATGTTAAAAATGAAAATGTGGTCATCAATGTTAATCAATGCGTTTAAATTGTTTTGATAACGTGATTTATCTGAATTATAATCTTTTTATGAGCCCGAGTCCCACAAGCAGGGAAAGAGATTTATGAGTCATGTTGGGATTTTGGATAGCCAAAAGAGATCCTAATTGAATTGCATTATCGGTAGCGCATGACAGAATATTTTCCAACAAACCTGATTGTGTTTACAACATTTGGGTAAGATGTAAGAGTGAAAGAATTGCCATTATGATATTTCGGTTGTGACTTGTTTGACATTATAGTTTCTCTTTCAAAGCATTGCAAGTAGGGAATCAAAAGCACACACTTTACCGAATTGAGAATTGGGTAACTGAGACCTTGTAACCATCTTGTAAATTATAATTTCATCATTTTAACGTTTAATAATGCCTTGACAGTCAACAGTTGAACCCCAAACTAATGCAGTATTTATTCTGGGGAACAAACACGAAATTATTATGTACATCGGCTAAATCTGATTTCACATGAAATGAGCACCAAAAAAGTTTTTTTGAGCGATTTGAAAGTTGTCAGTTGTCTTATCATATAGACCAAGCAAGGTATCTGAATAATATTTACAGCTTATCACTATATAAAAACAAATTTATTTTAATTTTGCTTGAAGGTTTATCAGATGACAATTGGTTCCCTCTCATTACATGTGGGCTACATTTTCTGAGAACAGTCATCGTTATAGTTGAGTGTACACAAAAAGTCTCATTTGGTGACTCAACTAACATTGTGGATGCCCAACATGAAAACATTTGTTCGCATTTTAAGTCATTTAGAACGTAAATATAAGTGAATCCCATTGTTCATCCCAATGGTCCACGAATTCTTTCCCCTTATCCAATTGCATTGTGTTTCCAAGCAGCAATGTTAGAATTCTACCTTCTTAGGAGAATATCATTATCTCGTGTTAGTATTGCTGACTCATAACGAGTCAAGAATAGAGTTCATAATTTCAACATAAACATTCATAGGTAATTCTGTAATCATGTGTGTTTTTATATACTTCGTGTACTTGAAGTTACCTAGGGTTTACTAATTTACTTGCATCTATCTCCAAAATCCCCAAAATAATTTTCGTTTAAAATCCCAAGTTTAGTCAGGAAAAATATTTTATGTATGAAGCTTGAGCATAGGGTCTTTCTTTTTTGTCATGTGGAACGTATCCCGTTCTGAAAAAGATGTGTGTACGTGACTCCGACGAAAATAGGGATTAGGTTTTCTTACCATTTTTGTTTTTCAGCTGCAATGGTTGAAACGAAAGGGATATTTTTGTTAGCCCACTTTACTTTGGCTAATGTTGACCTTTTTATGCATAACGAATGTGCAACATATCTTTATTTACACCAACCATGAGACAAAGCAGGTACCTGCATGCCATATCTAGAAAACATACTGAAACTTATTATTTACGTAGCTGTTCCTCTGATTTAGTATACTTCTTTACAATTTTTTCGTCATTCTTTTTCAAGCTCTTTACTCAGCAAGTTCTCCTCAGCATTAGCTCTACCAATTAAACTCATTAATCCCCAAGTATTATTTACTTTTTTATTCGAAATGGCGAGCTCTACCGAATTTATCCTTAAAAAGGAAATAGTTGGGGACGTAGAGTACAACATATCTGAATTATTAGACGTGTCTCCTACCGCCCCAGACGATAGCCTCAATCAGAGACGTAGCAGCCAATGGGGTGGCCTGGATCATAGTTTCATAAATTTAAGTTTAGTGTTTATGAATTTCACTTGCAGCAAACAAGTGAATTAGTTGATTCGAAATTAGAAGCATTTTTATTAACGTAACGTAATATGTGCGTTCATTACAAAGATTAGTTGAAAAAATTTAATCATACGCAAGCAAAGTTGAAGTTTAGCTAGCTATTAATAAAGTTGTATAATTAAATCACCACTTTTCAACATTTGGCTGAAGCGAAATCGTGAATTAACGTGTCAAATGATCATAGGCGCAGGAGCCAAATTTTGCCTGGGGGTACCTCGGGTACGAACTATATGTATTATAAAGAAATCACATGAATTGAAAAAAATTAACCGAGTTTTATATGGGACGTTTTGAAATTTGGGGGTACGTCGTATCCCCAGCACCCCTGGTTCGTGCGCCCATGCAAATGATAAAGATAAAGTTCGTTCGTGTTTGATAGACAGGATTGCTAAATCGCTAAGTCGCTCTTGGCCCATTCTAGATCGCAAATAGTTTTTAATGAGTTTCAATTTTGAAAAGAAGCGCTCTCTTCCAGCAACGGACACTGGCATTATTATGAAAATTCTCAGAGTAGTATGGCGCGTTAATAGAAACATTTACAACTTCATACTGCGTAATGAGATCTAAAATGTCAACGCACTGGAGGTTCCCACAGTTTTTGGCTCATGAAGGAGTGGTTCAACAAAGCATTTTAGCTTCCCAATTTCATCCACTAGTAGTTTTGCGTCTAAATCCTGATTAAATTTCAAAGCCAAATCAAGTGCCGCCTTCCCCAAGTCCCTAATCGACTGATTTTTTAACGACTTTCCCCACAGAAAACTGAAGCTTTTGGATGTTTCTTTTAGAGCTGTGAACCTTGGAGCAATCAGCTTCTCCATTAGACATTTGAAAAATTCAAATCGTTCGAAATTACTCTCTGGTACTTCATGCTCATCGTTTTGCCGGAACCGGGCTGGAACACGGTTTCTCGTCAAAAGGTAACCAAAACCAGAGTCTTATTCCGAGCAAATGATTTTTCCTTCGCAATCTCCAAGCATTTTGAAAGCTCCAAGCGATTGATGGAAGACAATTAGCTTTGCGAATAACCAAATTCCGTCACTCATATTAAAGAATTTGGTGAAAAGCAAAACAAAAGAATGACATAAAATGATCCTAAAACGTGAATCATGTAGGTTTAGGTTGTTATTATTCTAGACGGCGTCAGAAAAGGTGCGTGTCTAATATCTGAAAGGTGATACAATGCTGACTGGATTTATGCGTTGCTACAAACATTCTTAAAAGCCAGGAAAATAATTATATTCTGACATTGAGGAAAGCATTATTGCACTATTATTCTATGTCAATTTTTTTCTCAAAAATTTGGACGGCCTTTCCCTTCAGCCGAGGGGGTGGCCTGGAGCAGGGGGTCCATCTTGCTCCATAGTCGCTACGTCTCTGTATATTACTTAAAATATTTTGCTTCGCGTGGTCAGCTAACTTGTAAGAAATATTGTCCATGCCATTTATTTTAGTTAAATTATAATAGTTTGAATTTACGAATATTATTGTTGTAGCTCCGTATGAATAATAAAAGTTGTTAATTAAATCAGTGTGTAAGCTGCTCTCAGCCAATTAATTCTTCTCAGTCTGCCCCAACTACCCCTACTAACTCCATTACCTCCAAATAAATCAACTTTCAACAAATAAAATCAAGCCAAAATCCGTTTATTTCCAAGTTGCTTTCATTCTCTCTCATTTTTCAAAGGTTGCTATCGACACCTACACCAACAAAAATGATATATTTTTGCATACCATTTTTTCTGAATTTTTTCATTTCATATTTTCATCCTCTCTTCAAAAAGTCATTTGGAAAACCAAACAAGCTCGTGTTTCGTATGATTCTCTTGAATTTGAGTGTAATTTAAATTAAAATCCCGATCCAACCCTCACCATTTCTCCAGCTCCACCGAAGGACGAGCTCCTGTTCACCGCGCAGCCGGAGAAGATCTTCACATCTTCCCAGACAACTTAATCGGTACTTACCCACCTCATTCTTCCTCCTATCCTCCTCATTTCTCTCAATGCCCCATTTATAAACCCTCTTTTCTCTTTTTCCAGCTCTCCTCCACAATGCCACGCGTCAACCCCGTTGATTCCACCACCTCCGTCCGATCCGGGCGCGGTCTTGGACCTTCTGACTCCGCCTATTCCCTCGGCCCCAACGAATCCGAAACCGGATTTGCCAACGCCGTCGAATCCATGATGAGCCTCCAGTCAGCTTCCAAGAAAATCAAGAAGAAAAAAGACGAGCGCAAACGTCCCTCACTTCTCGTCCCGGAAGTTCCTCTCTTCATCCCAAAGAATGCTCCAATTGTCCGTGCTCAGAATCCCGGTCGTCTCTACAAACGCCCTCCAAAACCGACCCCTCTGAAGAGGAGCTGTTCCGACCTCCGCCTCCTCCACCGCCGCCACCACCTCCCAAACCACCCAAACAAAAGAAACCAAAGAAGGAGAAGCGGCCACTCGTCAAAGATACCGTGATTGTGATGCACGAGCCGTATTCCTACATTCCTCCTCCTCTTCCATGGAACTATGGAGCTTATGGAAAAGCCGAGAAGTGCTACTACCTTCCCGTCTACTTGGGAATCTCCTTGAGCGTCGGGATTCTCTTGTTGGGCGCTTGGCTCACTGTCGTTCATGTTAATGAAGAGTATGCCTGAATATTTTGTTATGAATCATGCTCTCTCAATCATTTATATTTAATCAAGTCATTATCAGCTCTATTTTTGTATTATGATGAAAATGTTGGTGTGAAATGTAAAATAAACGTATATTTTCCATGAAAAACCTCTCATCAGCATAGTTTCATATTTACTCAGGGTTGCCATCGAATTTCATGAAATAAATGGGGAAAATTCATACTATTTTTTAGTACTTTTCAAAACCTTCTCAATTTTCCAAGATTTTTTCTCGTTTTTCATAAAAACCTCAGTTTTTTCCCAATTTGAGTGAACTCTTCATAAATCATCATGCCTGGAAAACACGAGAAACATGGAGGTCATCACTCCCACGGAACTCATGGGCATGGACACCGACGTCACCACCATGAGGATGAGCACGATCACATCTTCTCGCCTCCAGAAACGCCACCTCCTCCACAAAACGCTTCTCAAGTCTCTCTCGCTGCCAGAGGTGCTCAACAAAACGCTTCTCAAGTCTCCCTCGCTGCCAGAGGTGCTCAACAAAACGCTTCACAAGTTTCCCTAGCTCAACGCGGTGGAGGAGGATTTCAGCGTCCAGTTCCAGCCCGAAGAACGGTGTCTTCTACAATGATCAAGATGCCAGGCTCACAGAGAACAGGACCACTGGAAAAAGTCGGGAAATGCTTCCATTGTCTTTGGTACACGTGTGCGCTCGTGATTGTAGCAGCGTTTGTGGTCATCACTTGGCTCTTGTACATTCATAAAGGAGAACTTGTATAAAAATCAATAATTGTGCTAAATCATTGCTTGAAAATGCGTTCATTAATAAATTGATGATTATTGTAAAATATCCTGTTTGTTTTTTCGAAAAAAGGTTTATTTTCGTTGTCATCGCTAGAAAAATTGAGAAATCATTAATATTTAGATTTAAAATCATCCTGATTCCATTTGCATGAGTTTTACTTCGAGTTGAAACAGTTTTTGGCATATAAACTATCAGCATTCATCATGATTGATAATATTTTCGGCTCTGACTCCTCCGCCTCTTCATCCGACCGGAATCTGGGGTTGTTTCCACCGGAGCCTGCTGTAAAAACGCTGCCTCCTCCTCTTCCCATTCGGGCGATGGATCCTTCGGGCTGAGCCGAGTTTCCAACGGGCGAAGTCATGCGCGAGGTTACAACAGCGCCGGGTTCTGGATTTACTCAGGAATCATCGCAGTTCTCACCGCGCTCGTGATTATCGGCAGAGTTGAAATTTACACGTGTTCGATTGGAACAGAATGCCTTTTTTGAGTAGGAATTGAAATGAATCTTAGCTAAATACTAAAAACTAAAATAAAAGCACACATCTCTTCAAAAATACAGTTTTTAACCATTTATTTCATTCAAGACAGTTAATTCATGATAAATCTATTAATAATACTGATAATATGACTCCTACTTCTTCCCTGACGCCCCGGGTCCGGTGGCGGCAGCTGTTGTAGAATAATCTTCCGCTTTTCACGCCGAACCTCAACTTCCGGTGGCTCCTGGACGAATGCTCGTCTCCGCTCCCGTTCCTCTCTTTCTTTTGCAAGGGTCACTTCCATGTGGTAGCGTCGCCGCTCAAGCTCATGACGAATCTTATCTTCCTCTTTGGTTCTGTTCCTTTGCTGAGGATTAGAAGGTCGACTTCTTTGCCATATCCATCTTCCCCTTGAAACCCCACGAGTTCCACGCCTTGCAGAAAAAATTCCTCTCGATCTGGAGCTTCCACCTTGAAGAGGAGCATTTCCCTCAATCCCCAACGTTCTGACCACCTGTCTGACATCATAATCCGCTCCATCCACGAGATAACCATGTCGGACCAGAAGTTGGGTTAGAGATCTCTTCAAATCATGATTTTTCTTCCTCACTTCTCCCAATTTATCATCCATTTGTCTCAGAAGTGTGTCCACCTTTAGATTCGCATTCCCTCCAGTAAAAAGGAGGCGGATCCTGGCTTGATAATCATGTTTCGTCTCTTCCAAAAGCTTGTGCTCCTTTGCTACTTCTTTCTTCAGCTTATCATTTGAGGAATCCATGTGCTCCGCCTCCCTTTCCAGGGCTCGGGATGAGAAGCGTAGTTCCACGATTTTGGTGAGGCTTTTGGAAAGGAGTCGCTTCAGTTCTGAGGGCGACAACGAGTCTAAATTTGGAACTAGTTCGGAAGGAGATTGAGGTTCCGCCGGAGGATCTTTCCTTTTCCCCAGAATTACTTCATTTTTCATCTCAATCGCGGTGTCCACCACCTCCACCGCTTCCTCCAACTCGTACAACTTCAATTGACCCTCTTTTCGTTGCGCAGAGCTGAAACAGGATCCAACTCCCCGTTGAGAAATTAGAGAGTCTCGAACATCCCTCAGCTTTGAGATCTCCTCTCGAGCTTGAATTGTAGCCATTTTCTGAGTAGAGATAGCTCCTTCCTTC
The DNA here is from genome assembly GCA_001718145.1 of Orchesella cincta. Taxonomy (NCBI): domain Eukaryota; kingdom Metazoa; phylum Arthropoda; class Collembola; order Entomobryomorpha; family Orchesellidae; genus Orchesella; species Orchesella cincta. The sequence goes on from LJIJ01002742.1 coordinate 18,050, forward strand.
ACAGTTTCTAGTGTTCCACAACTCCAGTAGACTTTGAAAAATGAGGAACTGGCTCCAATTTCTCCTCCTTGGACTTCGTGTCAAAGAGCTTCTCCACACTTCCGCTTTGGTCACAATCAACGCCTTCAACTTGAGCTCGAGATCGTCCACAAGCGCTCGGAGGTGCGTTTTCGGATTCATAAGTAGCACTCGTTCCCCTCCTCCGAACCTCCTTTCCATGAGGATGGCAGTGGTGATGATGACAAATCTCCTCCATCAAGATCCACCTCTTCTTCAGTCCAGTTTTGAGAGTTGTCGGAGTCCAGATCCTCCTCAGAGTCAGAGCTGTGAATAGTGTCCATTTCCCAAAGCACCAGTTGTCTTATCACTGGAATCAACAAGATAAGCAATGAATTATATAGGTTTCCATCATATTCCTTCCTTTCACAAGATCATCTGGAAAATACGTTGAATTTTTCTGGACTTTATGAAGTTGCTTACCAATTTGAACTTCCTTGTTTTCTTTCAATGCCCTGATCTCAATATGCCCCAAACTATAATACGCTGGTTGTCATTGTTTCGAACCTGAAAATATTTTTAATTAAAAATCTTTGACGATTTTTTCTCAGACTTTTTTGGTTCCATTTTTATTTCAACTTCTTCCTCATTTCCTCCTCTCTTTCTTTCTTCATTTCATCAATCATGTCGAAACTCAAATGATCTGACTCAACCACCACCGCTGACGACACGAGCATAACAATTCCCAGACTTCAGAGGGAACCTCTTCTCTATTTCCCCATCAAACCGAAGTTGGTGGACGCTACTGAGGATTCACTTCTCGAGTGTCTTCTTCCGGATACCAAAGGCAGACGAAGATCACCATTGTTGCAAGAGATTTGTGGACTCTTTTTTCCGCAGGATGATTTTCTGTCTTTCGTTTTTGCTGTGATCGGGTTCATCATAACCATCGTAGGATTGAAGGTGAACAAATGGATTCAGATATAACATATCACGTACAGATCAAAGACATACAGCAAAAGATCGTACAACAACCACAAACTTCATTTGGGAGGCTGGAGGAGTAACGTATGACGTGAGATATGAAAGTTTGAACTCGCAGAAAAAAAGCATGTTGATTTAAGCCTTAGCCACACAATATTTATTCCGCATTTAAAAAAATACAACTGAACCATGATTAAGCTATTCTGAATATTTGTATCAATTACTCGGAGCACTTTATTTTGACCAAACAACTTTAATTCTAATTGCATAAAATTGACTAAAAATGGATATTTTTGAGTTTCTTTAAATTTTTCTAATGAAATTCCTTCACATGCTTAAGTGCCGTACTTTGGTGTCCATCCTGGCAAACAATTTGAGAATTGGTTACCCTTCATCTTGAATAATTTGTATAATTTTATTTATTAAAAATTTTGTAAAATAAATGGAATTCCTTACATCATCGGAGTAGCTAACGCGTTGTGTGAAGTTTGGAACTTCCATCACAAGTCCTTGATTGGAGTATCACCATAAGTTAGGAAATAGCTGGGAGCATCACCATTTTGACCCATTTTCTGCTTGCACTTCTACAATAATCAACGGACAAGATTTCACAGACTAAATACATTTTGATTGAGACAAGTGTAAATTATTAGAACAAAAATATCCTTACCTTTTTCACCGTAACACTCACACATTCCAAAAATTGTTATAAGAAATATTGCTCCCAAAAGAAGCGAAGAACATGAGTTCCAAGTCCCTTCATTTTGCTTAAAATAGTTCACAATTTATTTGACATTTATATTCTCAACATCTTTGAATTCACAGAAATCACCTGTTATCGATTGAGAGTTGGTTCAGACTAAATGTTTACAGCCCTAAAATCATCATGACATGATACAGAGTGGAATTAGGGTGGTTGACCTTCAAAAAATGATGTGCTTTTGGGAATGCCTCCTGCACGATCTTGATGATAATGATGAAAATGTTGCTCAACATGTTGCAGAGCATCATCATCAAAGATTTCATGATTTCATATAAGAGCTATTATCATGTAATTTACCAAATGAAGTTTCTCATGCATTTCCTTTTCTCATTTCATTTGAAAACACGTACGCCTGAAACAATGTACATTCATTTTGATAGAGCTTCATGAGCTTCGCTAAATAGAGAAATAATTTCTACCATATTTTGAATGTAGTTATATAATTCTACTAAAAGTTGCTTTACTACACGCCCAAAATACCATTTTTTTCTTTGAATGTAGGTTTTATTATATATTTCTTGAAATATATTATCATTTATGCCGATCTCACATAAAGAAAACGTAACCTATTCGGAACAAAAATACAGGCTAAAAACGCTTTCTCAGTTCATCAACACAAAGTAATTACGAATCAGTAATCAATAACTAATTGCAATAATATAAACTAATACATAAAACACTTTGATTTCCTTCTCAGCATCAAATTTTCTTCTTCTGGTTTTATAAAGTCGTTTCCTGTATTAAATTGGGTTAGATGGTCCCGGCGACTGCCCTATGTAAAAAACATTTAAAAAACAACATGAGCCTATGAAAACCTGCCATAGTTTTCATGAGGAACAAACAAACTCAAAGGCTTTCTCTCTTGTTCTTATTCCCCTGAAGCAAAACCGGGGGAGTCTCCAGCAATGACACAAGGTGAGCTTCCATTGACCGGAAGGGAGTAACCAGCACTTCACAAACGCTTGAGCCCCCCATGCAGCTCAACAGACTTAATTCGTGCATGGTCCATCGTCTCGTATGGACATTGACGACATTCATACTGCTTTCTTTTAACCCTTCCTTCCCCGATTGAAAGAGACGTAGAGGATTGGAGGTGTTGAGCCCGCATTTTATAACTCCACTCAGTTTGGCGTCTTGTCCAAGACTATTTTTGATAGCGTGAGACAGTATTTCGAGCGATGACGCGATGACGACCATGAATGAATTCACAAAATGCCACAGTGCTCACAAGCCGTTGCTCTAGAACCAGCTTGGTGAAATTTTTGATGCCGTTTGTAATTCGTTACATCATTGGTATTGTGAGGACAAAAGGCACACTGGAAGAGGATGGGAGCCGGTTGAGTACTTTTCTTCCTTTCTTTTCGAATTCTTTTCGGGACGTTGTGAAAAAAGCACGGTGGACGGCCAGCTTCTCAGGAGCCAGGACACACAATCTTCACAGGGACATGGCTTTAGAAACCTTCCTCGTGAAGGGGAACATGAGCAGCCATCCTTGTAGCCTTTCCAGTACGGTACGGACAGTTTGGACATCGTAGCCACTTCCCATTCTTCCAAATAAGTTGGGACCCGGATGGTTTAGGTTTTCTGGAAGGTGACAAGCTAACTTTTTCCTCATTGTCGAGAGGAAAGGAGTCATCCAGGACTGGTGAAGGATAAGAGTAGCCTTGAGATGTCGTAGGAAATGCTATATCTGCAAAGGTGCCCTCTCATCGTCAGGTTCCGAGGGAATCTCTTTCTTGACATGACATTCTCCTCCAAAATCATCACCTGCTTCTTGCGCAGGAGGATCTAAAAAACGAATAACCTTAACAATTTCTCAAATGGTCAACGGTCATATTTAATTCTAATCCTTCCAAACTTACCAGCAGCAGGAGTATTTAACAAAGCCTGATAGCGAATCTGATCCCAAATAGTGGTGAAACCGGAACCCTGACACTGCACATCCTTGAACATCTGAATTTTCTCTAAGAACTCGGTCTGAACCTCATTTAGAATCACCTGCAATTTCTTAATCTGTTCAAATGCCTCGTGAAACTGACGCGCACGCTCGCCACAGGAAAGGCAAAGTGGAACTTGAGTCCCAATTTCAGAAAGGGGATCCGGGTCGTTGACATCTCCACAAGCGAGTTGATCCAAGGTGACCTTCGGCAATTTTAAAATTTGGTGAGTACAAAAAACGGCTTCAAATGCTCCTCTCCAACTCCTGAACCAAGATGGTCATGGTGAGCTGCTGTTGATCGCTCGTCGTCTTCATCGTCGATGATTCTTTCCCGTTTTATTTGATGTTGACATTGCGAACCACAAATTAGACAGTTTACCAACTCCCCCATTATAATTATGTCACAAAATCTTCAAAATTGACACTTTTATCAAATCCAAACTCAACTAAGAATCGCAACTCAATCAGCAACTAGCACTGTTTGCCCTTTTTAGCACTATTTATTGATTAAAAATATTAGTTAACTAATCAGCCAAAGTTGATAGTAACTGGTTGTAATAGAATGACAATTTTGTGTATTTTCTTTTATCTATTTTCATTAAACATTGCCTTGTTCTGTATTGTAATTGGCGGCTTGAGCGCACGCTATTGGGGTATCGCGAGAAATGAATTCTTCCAGTTGTAGAATCTTTTAATTTTCTCACGATCAATTTTGTAATTACGTCGTGCTTAAAATGTGTTGTTTTACTAATATATTTGTCTTAAATATCTATAAAATGTTATAATTGGTATAATATAGAGGATATACATTTTTGTTATAGGATTGGGCTCAATGCCGAACAAAAAATTGAAATGTAAGTTAATTATACTAAATAAAGACAACTACATACGAAATTGGTTAATAATTATACAATTTCCTCATGAAACAACTACAATATATCATAAAGACATCAAAAGGCTACAGGCAACGGCTGGATAAATCAATAAATTTTCATAATTTGTAATGCACGTTTAATTACAAAGCTTCCAATCTTAAACTCCGTTCAAACTGTAGTGCAGCTGCAAATACTGCAGATTGCTTTCCTCCTTGTGTTTCCTCCTGAATGGAAATGGAACATTTAGAAACCCTCTTCTCCAGCTGGTTACGAACTTCCAAAGTAACCTAAACAAAATGCCAATAAACTACTACTCAAAATGCTCATTCTGATTGTGATTTGCTTTACAAAATGACAAATTCGAACCCACCTCAGATGGAACGCACAATTCCACAATCTCCAAGCTCGGGAGAGCCATAATCCCTTCCGAAATTCCGGCATTTGTCAATCCTCGTTGATCCCGGGACATTCTAACGTCCTCCACCTTGAAACACTTCAAACCTCTCAAATCCGTTAAATTAGGGTTGCGAAATTTCTCCCCTCCTCTCTCATCCATTCCAAGCAGCCCTTCTTCCCCTACCCAAAAAGGAGCTATAGTAAGCTGTCCAACCCCTTCCAAACTCTGCAAACAGCCCTGAAGCTCTCATTATCCAACCCAACTTCTAATCTCCTCAAATTCGGCATTATCTCCCCGAGCTTCTGAATTTCCGCGGCGCTGCAACCATCACCATCCACCTTAAGATTCCACATCTTCTCCAGCCTCGGAAGTTTCTCATTACTGAGCACATGTTTCAAATCTACATCCAAACGACCTTCATAAAACGGAGTATAGCTCAACACCTCCAGATTGGGACAATCCCTCAAGAACATGAGATTCGGAGCAATATATCCAGCAAGGGTGAGCTCTTTCAAGGCTGGAAATTTAAGCCCAAATGCAAAGTTTCGAAATGGGCTTGTCGCATCCATCCGTTTCATGCTCAAATATTCAAGACGGTACTTGAAAAGTGGCTTCAATGTATCCTCATCCAAATCCGGGCGAATACACAGCGTCACACGTTTGAGAGGAAACTTCATCTCGAAAATGTGGCTGATAATCCCTTCAGGAAAGCTGTAAGAAAAATCAATAGAAGATTGTCTGTGAAATAAATCTGGTTTTGTAATGAATAATTAATGCTTGACAAGCCTTACAACAAGTTCAGATCACTAAGCCCTGCTAAATAACGTGGTCCATGTTTTTTTCTCAATTTTTCTAGAGATGTAAAAAATTCACAGGCTTCATGGTCGAATATATCGGTGCCGAGAACGAGACTTCCAATTTTCTGCAAAAAAAAGGTTACGTTTAATTCAGCTCTTTTAAGTTCTTAACTAGTTATTTTGATATAGTTTACCTTAATGTTAGGAAACGTGGATGAGAACTCAATCCACGTCACGGTAAAT
>LJIJ01002743.1:0-24035 GCA_001718145.1 Orchesella cincta
AAAGTGTTAATTACTAGAGTTGTCACGTATGTAAATACATGTTTTTCAGGCCTTTGCCTGATTGAAGCCAAACTTTGTATGCATATGTTTGGTCACAAATGGACATTTTAAGCCCATGTTATAATTACATATTTTACATATTTGACGTTTTCCTACATATTACATATGTAGTTACATATTTTGCCATTTTTCTCGATTTTGACTGTTATTTTGCTATTTTTACCGTTTTTTCCCGATTTGCATTTTTTTATTGGACAAAAGTGTCAATTTTTGAAATTTTAACTCCAAAATGGCTTTTCTGTTCTAAAAAGTTGATTATTATAAGGGAAATCACGGAAGCGGAAACAAGTCAATATTTGTTAAAACAATTTTTTTCAGTACATTTTTGCACATTTTTTGCTGTTTTTACTACATATTTAACTACATATTTTGGCTATTTTTGCTACATATTTACATACATATTTTGACTGTTTTAACTACATAGAATGAACAACTCTAGTTATAAGGGAATAGCAAAAAATAGATGCAACAGATTATTAAGTGGTGCAGCCACTTTATAAGAATCACTTTGTCTGTCACGAACTTTTACGTTACATGTACGTAATTTAAGTATATTTCCTGTACATTGTAACAAAGTCTCACTATGCCCCATTTCAAACCGCGCAATTTAAAAATGCCATTATCGTTTGGAGAAAACCACAATGGTAAATGTTAAATAGAGGAGGATTAGCGGTAATTGAGAGGCTACGAGATTGCAGTATATCAATTAAGTTTTTTATTAATCGGGACCTGACGGCGGATACATAAAAGTCCTTCTACTCTACTCTTTTATATATTTTATATTTTTTGGTGTTTTCAAAAATACGTTCCTTTACTCGTTTAATCAAAATTTGGTGTTATCTTCTACCATCAATTCAGCAGTGACTTTTGAAAACATTGTGAAGTTTTTTGCCAATATGGCTATATCTGAGTGTTTATATAGTTCCAAATTCATTATAAGCTTTGGATCGCTAATAATTTTACTTTACGTTCAGCGTCATATTATCCAAACCTCTAATGCACCACTTCTTTCCATCGGGGCTTGCCGGGTTTATTTTATCTTTGCTTTCATAGAAATAGAGTAGATACTTAAAGAAATGGCGTAGCTGAATATCTTGTGGGATGGTTTTGTATAAAACGATAAAAAATAACTGGACATTCGGTACTTTCTTATAACATCTTTGATTCTGTTTCCAGTCTTTCTTGTTATAAATATCTCGAACAAAATGTATTTTCGCAACAACAACGTGAAAATGACTTCTAACCTTCAGTGTGGTAGGAGAGCACAACAAACAATGCAGAACGAGATAAGCTCGACTTATGGGAATGTGGAAAGAAGTCATCTAAAAATGTGACATTATCTGCTAAGAAAGAATTAGTTCCTTAGTGTGTTGTGTCTACATTACATTCGGTTGATATCACGCGTATCCAGACGTTGGTAGTGACAACCTTTAATTGCTTATTAGATTGTCTTCCCAGCAATGATAATCATTTCAGGATCACATTCAGGCGAATAAGAATGAGGCAAAGCTTATTTGTATTCTGATCCCATTGGTCATTGCTTTTCTAAGAAATTATACACATCATAAAGGTAAAATTGATTTTGAAAACGAGGATATAACGAAAAAATGTATAAAAATATGTGTAAAGATTCGGGTCCAGACAGTATAGCACCACTAGTGTAATTATAAAGGAAGTGAAGTAGTAAAAAGTGTTTTAAATTCTTCAGACTTTCTTTTAGAAATAAGGAAAAATGATTGGAAAAATGCTGCATATAGTGTAAAATAAGCAAACATCCATATTTTTAAGTCCGTCGAATTCCAGGGCCATTGAGCAAATACTTGCATTAGATATTGCACTACAGATTGAGAATGCTTGTAAATTAAGCGAAAAGACTTGTGAGCTCAGAAAAAAGGATTGTCAGATATATTCATTTAAACTGTTCCATTCAAGCTTATAGTAAGGTCGAGGAACAAATAGTCGAGACACTAAGCTCTGGCGCTTCAGTTTTCTGTATAAAAATGCAGGCTAACTTGTAGACTTTTGAAAGGTTTATGAGAAATTCCTTTGAGGTTTCTACTTATAGTTAGCTTGAAAGAGAAAGTCCAAAGAACTGTGAAAAAGTTGAAAGTAAGAATCTCTTTCAACTTGAAATTCAAGGCTTCTGTTGCAAATTTGATATGTCTATTCTTGCTTTGCTCGTGTTTAAGTGCATTTCAATTTGTTGAAGCACAAAAAGTGAACACTGCAAACAAACATGAGTGATTTGCAAACAAAGTGAACACTCGTTATAACTTGTGGCTCAAGCATCAAACCAAAAGCCATCAATTCATCTTTTGCAGCTGTTTCCGTAGCGTGGTCAAATTACATTTTGTATATGTAAATGCTCAACTTCTACAAACACCAAACAGGTCAAGTCAATATTAGCTGAGAAGAACTACAAGAAATAAGGAGAAATTGCTTTCTCATATTTTTACATACGTCATGATACTTATGCACCCCGTAAAAAAACTTTCTTAAATTTGGTAGCCATTTTTGTCTCCATTTCAATTACTTACCAAAACGGAAGCAGTGTCTGTGATGGAAATTTTGGTTTAACCTGTATTGACCATGTGTACTGAGAAGTGGTCAGAAATTTTCACCAGCAGCATTCAACAAGCTTACCATTTCGTCACAACTTCTAGAAACGAGTCTAGAACACCACAAAGAATTATGGTAAGCAATGATGTTCCCGTTGCTTTGTAATTTGAGAGCTATTCTAGTAGACATGTGGTAATGAAAATTATGGTCGGTGTAATTAGATGACGTCCCTTTATGTAGATTCCTGTTCTTTTAGGGGTGACATGATAAAAAGTCTAGTTCTCCAAAGAACGAAAGCGAATTAGGATGTCACACGTTTTTATTCAGCGTTGGGTAAGCTGTACAGGTTTAATATTTAATTAGGAGAATGTGTGACAAAAGGTGTTGGCTCATTTTGTGCTCAGAATTGTTAGGTAAGCGTAGGTTAATAGGGCTCTCTAGCACCAAACGAAGTAAACATGTGATACAAAATGAGCCAACAATAGACATCAAGAAAAAAGCTACTGTAACGATTATGTTGTATCCCATATTATGCCAGTCTAGATCCTGCAATTTCTAATAATTATTACGCTTAAGATAGAAGAGAAAGTAAAAGCAATAAACCAGCCATTGTCATTGGTACATTCCAAAAAGATCCCTAAATTCGAATTCTAAAAAGTTTGGCAGAAATGTAAAAAGATATCGAGTATCTATTTTTAAGAAAATTAATACTAATTTGTCGAAACCTTGCCCTGGCTGCTGAGAAAACTTATTTTATGCTCTGGGATTCCTAATTTGAAGGAATTTATCAATATTGTGTAAAAGGTTTGGAATTACAATAAATAATGGTTTACTACAACATGTAATGTACATACAATACAATGTAACATATGTAAAGAGGGCTTTAATCAAAGAAGTGACGAAGGTGCCTCTAGCTTTTTTGTCTCCGATTTTGCTGAAAATTTGTAGGATAGTTCATTTTGATGCGTAGATTTCGAATCTGTAATAATTAGAGAAATTTAACAATTTTTGTATTTCGAAACAACGGGAATTTTTGTTTTTTTGCCATTTTCCCCCCTGGGTGGCGCCACGATCGTTAAATTTCTCTAATTATTGCAGATTCGTAATCTACGTATCAAAATGAACTATCCTACAAATTTTCAGCGAAATCGGAGCCAAAAAGTTTGAGGCACCTTCGTCTTTTCTTTAATTAAACTCCACTTTACAATTGGCACGTGCGTAGTTGGCGTTTTGTAATCATGTTTTTTCATTTTAGTTAAAAGGCAATGAGTAACATGCAAAGTGTCACTTGGGTATTACTTTTGGGGTAATTCCAAACTGGGAGAAAAATTATTTCTTTATTGGGAAATATTGAAATATTGCGTTGTGATTTTTAAGTATAAAAAAGTTTTCAAAGAAAATATTGGTTAAATATATAACTGGCTGGCAAAAGTATCCGAGCTGATTGCATAATTTCTTCGAATACCTGATGAAACTTGAAACTTTCATGAAAACCATTATTGTGATTTATATTAGTGTGGAAACTACAGAGGTTGCTCATCGTCTTTCTGAGGTTATAGATCAGAAAATATTGTGATTTAATAGAAAGCAGCGAAACAAAAATATTATTTTATCATTTGCTTTCAGATCGGATATTTAGTAAGTTATGTAGCTTCTCTTCTTACACTTTAAAATAGACTTGGATTTTCTTTGAAAACAAACCTTTTATTGGGTCACCTTACTATATAACTTTATCTGGATGAAATATACGAATAAATAAATTTGTTAAATAGGCAGGAGCTACGGAGAAGGCTGTTGAATAAATGTTTCTCAATTCTAGGGTCCATCGGTATCGTTGCCGTTTTATAATAAAAATCAGCGTCTGAAGACGGAATAATATCATCAAATTTTCCTCGAGTTCATCCTTGCGATGGAATTGAGTTCTATTGTGAAGAAATTAAATTGACAGAATATAAATTGCTGATAGACCAAGGTTTTTGAAATGGATAACAGTGAAAAGAAATGTGAAATCAAGAATAAGTCATATAAACTGTGTCAAAGAGGCGTTGGGCAGAAATTTGGTTTGAATGCAATACGCTTGCAAGGTTGAAGTATATGATACGGTCTCTGCAAATGCAAACTTAATGGTTACCTTTCCAACAACGGAAATTAAAATATAAACAGGCCGAGCAAAATTTTTCCTATTCATGATAGGTCCATTTTACTATTCCCTGCGCATCCTGAGCTTTGACATTGACATCTGGAATCTGACAAACGCTATGAAAAATTTCTGTATCTTTTTTCAAATATTCGGTTTCAGAAATTCAGTTATACTCTATATTTTGCGTTTGTTGGAGACGATATAAAACAGTTAAAGCACCATGTACATACTAGAAAATGTCAGTGATGCATTTTCGAAATAATCTATAATGTATTTTTGCCAGACAAAAAATATATCAATAAGGTCAAAGGTAGAATAAGAGTGAATCTTTACACGTGTTACTACAAACCAAGGTAGATGTGCTAAAAATAAGTTTAGGCTATTTTTATTCAAGCTCAGAAACAAATTTAAAGTAAAAAGGAAATCGTAGACAGGAATTGGATGGATGATAAAAAAGGAAAAGATGCTGAAGATGAAAGCCAAAAATACAATTGACTTGACAGATCGGATTTTCTTGACTAAATAAAAATTGCAGGGGTAGGTTGAGGGGAAAGTTTCAATCAAAATCTGTACTTTTCCAACTATTTGTATTTGTCGTTTTCCTCATAAAAACGTTAAAAGCCTATTTTCAATTTCTTAAATCTACCAAAACAAAACAAATCTACTAAAAACACGTACACGTGTCAAGTTTCAAGCTGTTACGTTTATCATGCTGACTCGGTTCACCTCATGCACATGCTAGCTTTATTCTTGATTAGTTATTAATTAGTTAGTTAATAATTATTTTATGCTTTGATTGTGTCAAAAGCTATTCACCAGGAACTTATACGTATTAATGGAAATATTAGAAGGTGCGGCAAAATGCGAAGATGAAAGTGTGTAGTTCTCTCCCTTGAGTAAATCATTAGCAAACAGGGACATAACCCCTTTCGGAGGTTCTAAATGGGGCACTGTGATACTCTGTTGCAACGCATGAAATAATGTACTAAAATGTCGTAAGACAGACGTAAAATGTTCCGGACAGACAAAGTGATACTTATAAAGCGGCTGCAACACTTAATAATGAGGTTTAGTGTCAATTTTCAAATTAACTACACATGTTTAGGGCAGTGACCCAAAAATCTACAAAAGAAATTTCCAATGAAGAAGTTCTGTAAAATAGGTACCAAAAACGGCATTGTTACTTGTCTGTGATGATGGTAAAAACCCGTGGGTAATGATGTTAAAACCCGGTGGGTACGGGTTTAAATGGGCATTAATGGGGAGAACGGGTAATATTAATTTATCACGTATTTTACGTGGTGACATGTATTGTATACATGTTCCGGTGTTCAGATCTGACAGTTTTGAAATGTTGATGTCAGGATCTGATTTTTACCAAATGTTTGAAAATAGATCATTAGGATCTCAAATTTGTTACAACGTAAATTTGTGACGTTTTACTTCAGGTCAGTCAGATCCGTTTACTACAAGGAACTTATTCGCTTAAATACATACTACAATTATAATACTATGTATATTATGTGTGATATGTATATAAACAATATATAAAATATATTATAATATTGTACGTGTACATAATGCATATTATAACACAGAAATAACTATTTAGTTACACAGTTAGACAAAAACCATGAAGCAAGGTAGTAATCATTGCCTAATTACTCCTCATACAATGGAAATAGTAACATTAAACAGCTAAATAGAACACAGGTAAAGAAAAAATGCAACATACTCTGATTTTCCATTGGTTTTTACTGTTTTATATATTTACCCGTTTTTACCCATAAAACCCACCAAATTTTAGGTGGGCTGGGCCCATTAAAACCCGGGTTTAAACGGGCTGCCAACCTACCCATTATAACCCACGTGCCATCTCTGTTTGTCTGTGATGTAACTGAAATATTTCTACTGTTTGCATTTTGAATATTTGAATATAGAAAAGATAAACTTGACATGATTTCCGACAACTTGAATATTATTTATTTACAGGTAGAACAAGCTGCAAAGCAGAATGACATTGCTTTAGCATCCTTCAAAACATCTGTACTTTGCTTGCAACGTGCACTTTCTTGAAGAAATCCGGTGGCTAATTTTTGAAGAGCTCCTATGCGAGTGAGTGAGATTTATTTTTTTATAGTCGAAACAATGCAATACCCATTACCATCACGATCTGACGTATTCAAATTATTTGCTTTTGGACGTGGGCGATGCTCTCTGTAAGCGAGTTACTCGTTGTTTACAGTTCAACTGGTTAGCTGTCACTACTTTTTCTCAGAAAATGGAATGAGCCAGACAGACTTTCTTCCAACCTCAAAATGAAATCCCACACAAGAAACGCTTCAGGGGACTTGTCCCAATTTGTAAGATGTATGTATGTATGTATTTATGGGTAGAGCAGACAATTAAAAATTGAAGCTCAGCCGACTTAATCCACATATATTAGGATTTTTGCAGTCTCACCCTTGTACACAACCATACGCCCTCCGACGTATTTTACTGTTGGTTTTAAATCTCTCCGTACTCACGATATATAGCATGAGCCGGAGAGGTTTTAAACCTTTTACCTCTTGTGCGCTGAAGGTTTGACCCTCCAGAACATCTAACCTGTTTACCATGAAAGCCTCGCACTTTCCTAGGAAATGGAGACTTGTTTCTTTCTCCAAGAGACAGAATGGGCATATATCACTATCTGCCCTTCCTATCTTATAAAGGTGGGCTCTCAGGGTAGAGTGCCCGTAATTACCTGAATAAAATGCGTAAATTGTTCCTATTTGTAAGATAGCATTAATTCAACGTGACTACAGAAGTTGATAACGTGATCCTTAATTCTACAGTTCTTATCACCAAAATTGTGAACTGCAGAAAATTTAGACGGAACAAAAGGTTTCTCCGTAGCTAGGTTCTACTCTACTGTAGAATATTGATAAAACACGTCTATTAAAAATATTTGCTGAAGGTTTATGCTCAGTTTTGAAACTGCAGCGAAGCCGACCAACCCAACAATTAGGGAGCTGGAAGCGCTCTTTGTGTATAATTTTTACGAGAAACAAACGACATTGGTATTTTATATTTAGTTGGATTCTTCGCTGCGTGATAGCTTCCTTCCAAAATTCAACTTGCTTATTGGATTGCCACTTTGCTTCAAGCAATTGAAGCTTTCATGTACAAAAATTTAACTCACATTATAAGATTGCTTCCACAAGCCAAATGTTAACAACTGTAAACCACAATTCTGTGGAATCGCATATTTGCATTGAATAAAGCACATTGCGAAAGCAAATAGACTTAACCCTAACCAAGAATATAAGGCTACTGCTAGTTGCATGACTGAACAACCACAATATAACTGTAGGTTTTTCGATACGTCCCAATAGGCTTACGTGGGCGTAACAAATTTTACAATTTACTCCCACATAATGTGTATCGTATGTCACTCCAGATTTAGTATTTTGTATAAGATTTGCCCGACATATTAAACTGATTCACACTGTCATAATTTAAAGAAGTTATGAAAGCGTGTTTTACACCTTTTGTTGAATCATTCGACAGCTCAACTGAAGTTTGCTGCAAAATGAGATGTACGATCTTTGAAGCGCCATTTGTGCTGGTATAACTGTTACAAGACTTCTTGATGGGGCAAACTACTTAAATGTTATTAGTAAAATTATGTAATAATCAATCATCTATTAAATGTTTTTTCTATTCATCACGTATTGGTTAACAGTATCCAAAAGCATTATTGTAGAGGCAAATTGTAATTATTCGGTAGAGTAGCGAGCAAAATGAAATGAAAATTTCGGAAGTTGAAGATAAAAATTCGAATTTTATTTTTAGCCGATGGACATCCTAATTCTTTGAATCAAGAATCCTTACTAAAACAAACAAGAAAAACAAATTCGTGACAGTGAATGTTGCTCAGTAAACAATGAAAATAAAACTTCTGGAAAATCCTTTCTGCAAGGCATATTAATGCGTGGGTTGCCCGATGTTTTGCTGCGGTTTCAATTCGTAAACGAAAGAAAATTATCAAACGCAAATTGTGAAAGACAATTGGCATATAATAAAATTGCTAGTTTTAAATTGATTTGGGGATAAAGTTCCACGCACCAATGAAAAATAACAAAATTTCAGTATTTTGGGATAGAATTAATTCAAAAATACAGTTGCTTTGGTTGACACTGGAAGTTTAAATTTTTTACGCAGACAAACATGCAATAAATCGTTAGAATCCGGGAACTTGGCACAACAAGATCAATCTGTTAGATTTTGTGCACAACAAATAAATCATGTTCGTTTCTGCATGGTAATATGGCCAATTTATAAGATTTTTATCAAAATTACATTACTTTGGCTCCCTCCTGAAAGAAATTAGCTAGGTAAATACGGACACCATTTATGTTTATGAAATGCATAAGAGTTACAACCGGGGAAAATGACATCGAGTTTTAATTATTACGCATAACTAAAGTTCCACGAACCGATGAAAAATGACAAAATTTCAGTATTTTGGGATATACTAAATTCACCTTTAACTTTGGTTGATAACTTTGTTTGACGCTGGAAGTTTTAATTTTTTCGCAGAAAAACATGAATGCGATTTTTCATAAAATTCCATTAGTTTATCTCCCTTCTGAAAAAAATAGTTAGGTATATACGGTCGCTATACATGTTTATGAAAATGGTTTTAGTAGGTTCTGGTTGCTTTAACTTTAACGAAACTACAGTGCGACTTTGTCACACTTGAATTGTAAAATTATTTACAAACTCCTAACCTTCATGTTTAAGTGATGCCAATTTGGACTTATTGGCTATTCCGGTGCATGATTTATAAAATCGTACGCGCCACCGATAAGATCTAATAACGTAAGAAATATAGGAGTCTGTCAATACGGGTTTTGAAATGACAATTTAGTGTTATATTTCGGGGCAAAGCCCGATCCTGGCTCTGCTAGTTTTAACATTGTTAGCTAAATAATTACAAGAACTTTCATGTCCTTGAAGCATATACTAAACTTCGATTCCGGAGAGGATGAATTAGAAATGGAATTTGAAAATATTATTTTGACTTTAAATTATTGTAAAAAGAACAAGAATTGGAGGAAGTAACTACAATGTGGGGTTTGTTCAAATTGGTTCCTGCTAGTCCAATCCAAAGTCCATAGAGGTACATTTTGGAATACTTTAAAGGATGCCATCGTTTTCCTCACAATATTTCACGTTAGAAAACTTATTATTTTAAGAATTGATGACAAAAAAATAGAACCAAAAGATGCCTATGATATAAAGTGTTCCAATTTCGACACTGTGTTGTGGCTTAACTCTAAAACTCTTGTCAAAAATGTCACATAATTAAGGATTGAAAAGATGAGCCGTTTTGCGGATATAAAACAGAATGGAACCTCACTCGATTTAAATGGACTTTGATGTGCGTTTAGAAAAGCGTTTGAATGTTGGACAAAAGAAAGAAAAAATGTTTCACACATTTTCTTCCTGATTTATTTGTATTGATGTTGTTTCCATAAAATTTTATTTCATACCTAAAGCATCCGGCGTAGAATGTTCCGATTAATGAGTTACTTTCAATTCTTTCGTGAATTCGGGATTACATTTTTCAAGTAGGATACTTCATTTTACAGTTCATTGTCTGTGAGTTTGAGCTGAGCAACTTTTGAAGTATCTCAAACTAGAATATACCATAAATGAAACATGCATAGATAAATTGTCTGCAAGTGTTCGAAAGCGTAAAATCAAAGAGGAAGCTCTTACATGTGTTATGTCCAGAAAAATGTTAGCTTGTTATATAAGACGTGAAAGAACAGAAATAGCACGGTAGCAGCCGCCTCCAAGGTTGTAGAAAGTTACAGCAAACCTGAACTGAATTGATATCGGAACAAAAACGCCTTCGCAAAAACGATTGCATCACCAACTTTTGTCCTCATGTATTTTTAAGAGGCGGAGTATATTCCACTCCGTCATTTAAAAGCGTTAGCACAAACAATACTCCTCCTAATTATCACAGTTGGAATTATTCCTTTAATGAGAAAGGTGCAACAGCATTTCTGTACGAGTTGGGTACTAAAAATTCAGAAAAT
This sequence comes from Orchesella cincta, assembly GCA_001718145.1. Lineage (NCBI taxonomy): Eukaryota > Metazoa > Arthropoda > Collembola > Entomobryomorpha > Orchesellidae > Orchesella > Orchesella cincta. Next base: position 10,855 of record LJIJ01002743.1, read on the forward strand.
TATGTCGGTCCTAATTCAACTTTATGAAAGTGCCTAGCCCATTTCAAAAGACAGCTAAACTCACACAATTATATCCACACTGCTTGGATTTTTTCTCGGGTAAATTCAGAACAATTTTAACCCGGCGTAGTTTGCTACTCTAATGAAATTTCTCTGAGCAAAGCAGCTTTTCATATCATTACGAGTAACGTGTTACTTGTCATCATGTTTTTTTGGTATTTTTGTCGGTTGTGAACCAGAAATGAGTTTTTTTGTCAATTAATTTTTTTTAAATGAAACGAGAAGATTGCAATATTTACAAGGCTCATAAATGCTTTGCGGTTTTCCACTGACCGTACTTTTACCAGATTGTATGAAATACAATTTTTCTGAATTTTTAAAGAGAAATCTTTTCGTAGCACGGGAAAATACACGTTAAAAGTATTTTAAAATCAAAGCAGGAAAAAGGGGTTGGAGCCTTTGGAGCTTACAACTTTCTACGTTAGTAAGGTTTAATGCGTGTGTGTACAATGTAAAATTCGGGGACTTCATTGAAAGCAGAAAATTTCCATGAAACATAGAGAAGCTATTTTTCAACCTAAATAAAAATGAAGAGCTTTTAAAAATACTCCCACTATATGCGGCTTTTCATTTCATGGAGAGTATCAAGTCCTCTCCTAGTCGTTCCTTAAAAAATACAGGCATCAAAAGTTTACTGAGCACCCGTGAGATGAAAAAATGACTTAACTATTTAATTTTTTCTCAACGAAAGCTGTTAACACTAATGTGTACCTAAGTCAGCATTTCCAGATGGTAGCTACGTAAAAGTAACACTGCCTTTCACATTTTTAGGAGAAAGCAAAACTTGACTCGAGCAGGAAGCCACACTGCCTATCAAAATACATAGAAAAGGACGAGAAATCTCCTTCAACGCTCAGTCCGCAGTCATATGTTCAAGAGAAAGCAACTGTGATACGAATTAAGACATTAAAATACCAACCTCTTGACTGAAGAACTGCTAGTTTTTACTAACAGGGTTGTGAAATGGATCCCGAGTTCCGAGACTGACTTGGTTAAGCACAGAGCTGGCCTTTGAAGGCCGTATTAGAGAGAACTTATTTTTCAATACTCATCCTCTGTGCTACCTTGAAGTAATGATGATATTGAAGGGTCCTTACTGCATCCTCAGTTGGAAAGATAAAATCAGTGGAGTAACAGAACTTTTTAAAAAGTTCAGTGCCGAACTACAAGAGATTGTATGACTTGCTTACATGGTAATGCTTTAAGATTGGTGCCCTGGAAATCTCTCACGTGGTTTTTTTCCAGTGGGTTGGCCAACTGTGGAAAGGGCGATAAGTGATTTTCAGAATCAACACTGCTATTGGCATTTAGCATGTCAGATTTGTTGAGTGACCATTTTTGTCATTCTGTTGAACATTTGGCGGCTGTCCATCAAGCTGTATGGGCGGGAACTGGTTGTGCAAATGCCATTCAGTTTGTGAGACGCGTTGGTTTGTACCTGAGCTCAATGGTGATCATATTGCATAGCGTAGGACAGACTGTGTGGCAATTGTGTTCCAATGAGATCTGCTGGGAATGAGACGTATGCAGCAAATGCTGTTTGCTTAGCATGGCACCATTATACCATTATATTTGCGTCTCCACAGGCAAGTTTTTGAAGTAAAAATTTATTCAGCTCCTTATTTTGTTTTGATGCAGTTTCTCATCTGTTTTTTTCCAGATTGTCGTGTTAAGTGTAAAGAAACACGCCGTTGCATGGCCATCCATTCCAGTTTTGCAGCAAATTCTCTATTATTTAACAACGTGCTTTTTGTACAAAGTGTTGTCACTCGTGTTATGTCTTTGGCTCCTGTGGGTATTCATCGTTTGTTACTATCACAGGCGGTTATTTGCAGCATTTCAAAAAAGAGTACTGAAAACGGCATCAGAATGAAAGTAAGTAATATGTATTTTTGCATGCAGTTTTTAAAAAAGCATAGGTAAGGCAAGCAAAGTTTAAAAGATGATAAAGATGTTTTTCCGTATCAACTGACATTCAGCGGTGATTGTTCCTCGTACATTTGTGATCACTAAGTCAAACTAGTATGAGAAAAATTGGAAAAACCTACCTGAACATATTTCTTAGTTTTAAACCGTCACACGTCAGGCTCCGCTCGGACCCTCCCCTGTCAGCCTGGGGCTTCGATCCCCCCTCCCCCTCCATGCGTTACCCTTGATATGGATGGCTTCCTTATTGTTTATTAACGGCATTTTGTTGGCATCCTTCTGAAGTGTTCTGGGTTAAAAACGCTTTAACGGGAACTGCATACTAATGCAGCATTTTTCTGGGCTGTAGTCCAAAATCAAAACCAGTTTTTTGTCTGATATCACCCTAAATAGAAACAAAATATCGACCAACCTATTTTGATACCACGGGGTCCATTTTACTTCTGGGTCAACACAAAATTTCAAAACTTACAGTAAAAATGTTGAAGCGACGAAAAATGGGAAAATTGTTGTTTGTAATAACTTAAAACATAACATAGGGAGCAGTTTTTAAAAAATGTATCTACATGATATGCGTTGAATATTATTAAGAACGGTTAACTAGATTAGGACTAGGCAGTGAAAGCAGATTGTAAACCTTGCCGTAAATCATAATAACGTATACCCCTGCGGGTACCTACTAACGGCATGTTTCGAACGTGCTGAAGTATATCAATTTCAAAGAACTGTAGAATAAACTTTTAAGCAGGGAATGGGAATGGCAGAGAATGTAAAAGGAGAACGCTTCTGCAGCTCAAATTTCCAATTATTAAGTACACTTCAATAGCTTTTTTTATGATATGCATTTTACTTAGTATCTGTAGCACCTATTATATGGTGTTGATCAAAATGGGATCGGACAACCCATATTTTTCACGGTCATTGTGATAAAAGAAGAGAGGCAAAACAAGTGCACTCCGCGACAGGACTGTCACCCACTAAAGGCTTCATAATATGAGATTAAGGTATGTCTCATTATACGAAAGATAGATACATCATTGGGTTGTATAATTCCATGTTTGGGGGAAGTAGAAGTTATAGGGGTAAGCCGGTACCAGGAGTGCCCCCACTAGTTGTTGAGATGGGTGGCCTCCCACGCGGACACCGATTCCGCCTAGTATGCGGCCGTGACTGTGGCATTATTTCAAAAAATGGTAAAAATCAGGTGTCTCATAATAGAAGACAGATGCTTCTTTCTAATTTGAGATGCCCTCAAAAACCTTAAATGTTTATGGGGGTTCTGGCTGGCATAGAAAGGGAGGGCTAACACTCAGGGACCAATGCAATTCATTTACTTGAACGTAGTACGCATAGCAGTTTGAAGTAGAAGGATATGAATTTGAGCTTTTCTGCGATTTTTAATAAAAATTGAAATTAGCTCGAGGCTGTTTCTGTCAGCAGAGTCAATTCCAAAGGCAATGAAAAGATTGATTCAAAAGACTGCCCTGAATATGTTCCTGGTGGGAAAAGTTCGATCCAATGTACGTTGATATTGAAATTTTGATTTTTGCGATTTAGATTTTTCGGGAACTTTCGCACTATGTCCCGATTCATCATAATCTGACGTGGCGAGTGAACAGGGCACCTACCTCTAAGTAACGCTTTGGACTATGATTTGTACGACTAAAAGTCTCCAGTCCATATCGTCGCATGGAGTGAAAAGTGATGTTAAGTAGGGGGTCACTGAATTACGACAGTAAATACATTGAGTTACATTGTGACCATTTAATTCCAGCTTTCACTTTAACATCACTTTTCCTTTCGAACTGTGACGAATGGACTGGAACTTTTTTTTATAGCAAACGATAGTCAAATGAATACAATGATGTATGTCGCAGTCCTGTCACGTCCAAATATGATATGTGACCAAAGTTAGAAACGCCTTCCCGATTAGGAGAAGTTTCAAAATCTAAAATCGCAAAATCAAAATTTTCCATTCAACGTGATTGGATGCAAACTTTTTCCGCAGTAGGAACTATCATGGCACGCTGTTTAATCATCTTCAATGGCCTTTGGAGTGGATCTTAGTTTGCAGGCAAAAAGCTCAAAGAAATTTACGTTTTAACTAAAATTGGCTTTACTCACTTTCTGTCCTTCTAGCTTCATACTGTAAATGGTATTACATCAAGTAAATAGAGTGTCATGCGGTCCTGAGGGTTAGCCTTTCAAATTGTATGCGCAGCAGAGACTCCCTAAAAGATTTAAGGGTTTTGAGGGGATCATCAAATTAGAAAGAAGCATCTTTCTATTTATGAGACACCTGATTTTTACCATTTTTTGAAATAATGGCCCATAGTGAGGCATACTGAGTGGCGGAATCGTCCGTGGGTGGCACCCTACTCAACAACTAAGTGGGGCACCTAGTAGCCGGAATCCCTAATAATCTACTCTCCCCCAAACACGGGAATTAATCAAAATATGTATAGTCTATCTTTCTGATTTCAAGAGACAGTATCCGGTTAAAGATTTTAGAATATAATCTCTCCCCTGTTGGTAGCCTGGCAAGAAATTTAATTTTTTCGCGTGATCATTTGGGATAGGCCACCTTTAAAATTATAAAAGTGGTTCCCCATCAATCTCTAACTTCCTTGGTCGATCAATCCCAATCTCTACTTAATCATCATAGTTGGGGATACGCACATAAAGTGCGTATCCCCAACATGAATGTTAGTTAGATGTTAGTTTTAGTTAACTGGCGCCGTGGTGGTTATCACTAGTTTGTCGACCACTTGCTTCTTTCGGTGTGTCAAGTAGCAAGCGGACGAGAATCACGCGACTGACCCCAAATAATTTTAGCATTTTTTGCATAAACAATTGGTAGCAGCAAAAAAAAATAACTAAAAACATGACGAGGAGTGGAGTGTGTGTGTCACAGCAAGAAAAAAATGTAAAGATGTTATGATATAGTTGAGTAATACGATTGAGGTCTGCTGCCAGATTTTGTAGATGCAAGAAGTATCAAAAGTATCTATTTTGTGGAATAATACAGTACTTCCGGAAAATAAAAAAAATGCTGAGTAACCTCAAAACATGGATGACCCAGATAAAGGTTTTGCTGTGGTAGTTATTAAGACAGATAAAGCTTTAAAATGTATCACAAGTCTCTTCCGGCGACGGTATTCGCAGAGCAGTTAGTGCTGATAGGGTTAGTGCCGTATCCCCAACATGATGTTTCAGTAAGTTTGGGGTGATCGGCCAACATCAGAATAAGGAATGTTAGAGATATAGGGAAACCATTTTATAATTTAAAGGTGGCCGTATCCCAAAGTGATCACCGGAAAAATTAAATTCTTGCCAAGGCTACCAAACAGACCAAGAGATCATATCTAAAATATTTATGTCATAATTATGACCTCAGTGGGGTGACAGTTGTGGGTGCAAGAGACATTTTTGGTTTGGGTCTCTTATTTATCACAATAGTGAAAATTTGAAAAATATGGTTGTCCTATCGCGCAAGTGATCAAACCTTACACTTATATCAAACCTGTAAAAGCACCAGATTCATGATGAATAAATACGGGATATTGCGTTTATAAAATACATTCATATGCCTTTCTGTACGTGTTCTAAAAATTAATGAAATTATGTCACTCATCTCCACACAATGTCATTATGCATAATGGTGTTCAACCGACAAGCAAATCCACATGTACATATGTCCAAAATGCTCTTTGTTTTGCTTTCGTTATTCGAAAAGCACACAATTTTAAGTGCTATTTACGATAATCCTGTTTTCAATGTTCCTTTGCATGAAAATTTTATTCCCTTAACTATTTGTGTGTCTCTTATTTGCTACTTAATCACGCAAGTTAAACCCCTCAGCGACTCGTGTGGAATGCGCGTGTTTGCCTAGCACAGGGATAGAAACGGAAAGAATGTTTTCGGTTTCAAACAACGTACGTGCATCTGAATGCTAATAAATTTCCATGAAGCGGTAGTCGAGCTCTGCAAACATGAGAAAGTAAGCTCCAAAACACTCCACGTTCTATATTCAAAGCAATTATTCAATGATGTTTACTAATAACGGAATAAAATGGAGCTTAAAACTTTCCGGAATAATTAAATTAGTGAAGCGTAGCTATTGCAAATGTTTCCGATTTGTATTTGGTTTTATCTATCGCAAAACATTTTATAAATCTGCAGAGACAAAAGTTCAACTTTGAAAAGGAAAAAAACCTTCGTAATATGAAATTGCATAACTATACATATACAACGGTTTGCATAACGAGGAGTTATCCTTGGAAAATATTTGGAGCAGCACTTCATGTAACACGTTAAAAAGAATACCACAAAGAACAATGTCAAGTGGAATAAAAGCGTCTGGATTGCTTCCTGAAGAGTAGAAGAGCCCAATAACCATTGGCGTCTTTAAGATAAACCGAGGGAAATCCTGGATAATGCGAAAGTCAATTCAACTCATCCAAGCTAACACGAAACTTTTCTGGGAGCCCAAAAAGTTTGCTGGCGCATTGGCTTCGTCTAGCGTCTTCGGATGAAGCATAAAAAGAGATAAAGTGGGTAATAAATTGATATTTATGACCAGAACCTTGCAGCTAAACACTTGGAACTTTACGGTAGTCCTACTTGAGTATAAAAGAGTTTGATGCGTACCACAGAAAACATTCATAGAAAACGGAAGAGAAAGCTCTCTCCGAGCTCAGTTTTCTTTCACCCCTTAAAGGCAAAGTACATCACCCAGCCAGAACTACCACTTGACTTTCACTTTCATGCAAAAACCATCTTCTTGTTTGTTCGTAACGATTGATCCTGACTGCTGAGTTGTATTTTTCTAAGGATTTTTTTGAAATGGATCTTTACACTGATGCTGAGTTTAACAACGCAACTGCCTTTGAATTCGAATTACTAGAAAATCTATTTTTAAACAAGACCTCATTGCCAGAAACCGGCGATGAAATTGGGTCATTGTTTCATCTTGTTGAAAAAATAAAAATAATAGGAATATCAGAAATTTTTAAAAAGTTGAGTGCAAATTCCAGAAATTGTGTGATTGCTTACATAATCATGTTTGGAATTTATTGCTCCTGGAAACCTCTGCGTGGTGTTTTCAGTTGGATGGCAGCTGTGGAAAAGGAGATTCAAGCGTTCTTCCAGAATCAATTTGCTAGTTTGGCATCTGGCTTTAGCAGATTTATTGTTGACCCTTGTTGTGATTCCTGTTGAAATATTTTGGGCACTCACAATCAACTGGTATGGAGGAAACAAGCTTTGCAAATCCATCCAGTTTGTGAGAACGTTCGGACTGTACTTATCCAGTATGGTGATATTTAGAGTGACCAACTTGCATCCTTTGCATCTTTTTGCATCCTGGAATATAAAGGTATGGTCACTGGCGTTTTAGAAGTAAAATTTCTTGATGATTTAAAATATCTAATTTAATTTTTTCAACCCGCATAATTTGCCACCAAATGCATCCAAAATTCCAACTTGAATCTTATCCGCATCTTTTTGAGTAACTCGCATCCGGGTCAGTTTTTTGCACAATAAACGCTTCTTCAAAAACCTCCCAAAATTATATGATAGCAACCTCAAACGTGCTATCAGTTGTAAAAAAAGTGTGCTGTAATAGTTGAACACCAGTGTTACCAACCAGGGTTCATTATATTTCATACTTTTAACTTGTTTTATGTATAAACTCAATTGCCTTCAATATTTAAGCATGGGGAATTGAGACTCTCGGCTCAGAACAGGACTCGTTGATATACTTGCAGTTAGTGCTCAGACCCTTCATTTAGAGTCTGAGACGCTATATTTAGGGTTCAAAGAAATCTGACTCTCAATTTAGAAAAAGGGACCCTAAATTTAGGGTCATCGCAGCTCATGTCTGTATTTTATTGATGCAACTACATATTAGAATATGGAATTTGTATCCAATTGTGATTCAAACAGCGAGACTGAGAGTGGAGACGATATTGCATATATAATAATTCTTTCTTAAATGTGGTTTCATACCAAATTTTTAAGAACCCCTCATTAAAAATTACATTATGATATAAAATTATGCGTTTTTTTCAACTTGCATCTTTTTGCACCGAAATCTACCACCGAAATTTACTCAAATCGAAGCTTGCTGTGCTTTCGGATCAAAATCACAAACCTTCCCCTTTTCATTTGGCTACAAAAGGTTGCTAGCATAATATTGCTAAACAGTAAAACATCCGTAATAAAGAGACTAGAAATGTACAAAAATTTTACCAGTCCCACACTGCCTGCCTTATCCCTCAAAATATTTACTAAAAACCTTTAATAAGGTATTCACGGAGTAAAATCATGGAACAACTTAAAAGCTCCTACAGCTCAAGTCTGAAAGTTTTCTACGTTTCTTTATGAAGCGTTGTAACTACCAATTATTCCAGGAATTTGGGAGTATCGGAGCTTGCTATGAGTCACGTCATTTAAAGTTTATGCTAAGCTTAAAAGGAGAAAACTGCTTCAAACCACTGTAAAAATTAGGAACTTTTCTCCATTTCTACTTCACACATTGAAATTTTAGCATTCTAGATAAATTGGGTAACGCAAAGCAGCAAAATTTACCTAAACTTGATTAGGTTGACTGCCTACAAGAACATACGAATTTGGAAATCGATTAGAGTTCGTAATTTTTGCAGAGAAAAAATCAAACTTTTTTATTGAAACATTTTCCAAACTTCATGTTGATTTAAAGATCGGTGTGACGACATTAGAAAAATGAAATTTGTAGACCCGAAAATAAATTTACATGTAGTACTAATGGTTCGATTTTAGTACAATGTGACAATTTAGTTTCTAAACGGGTTCGCGTGCTTGAACAAAAGATGCGGAGCTATTTTGATTCGTTAAGTTTCAATGGACTGATATGCGAGGTTAAAAGAAATTAAGTTTAAGGCTTAAGCGTATACACCCCAAGTGAAAATAAATCAAAGCTATAACAAAACCGTTATAAATTCAATTCATTTTTTATTTTGCAGCTGACAGTAAGTTCATTCGAAACTTGTGAGTGTCATCATACCTTCCCCTAATTTCTCGCTTTCTCTCATAACCTGCAGAGTTATGCAGAAAAATTCTATGATACGAAGTGAGACTAGGAACAAAATCACGTGGTTTGTTTTCTCTATTCCGCATGTCTTCCAATATGATAATTAAAGCACTACAAATGGGATTTGACCTGTGACACAACCACAACCACCAAATAAATGATATATTTATCTTTCGGGTTGTAACAAGCGCAATACATTTCAACCCTTTTCTACCCACTTCAATAGTCTCATATTAAAATTCCGAAATGTGAAGTTGAAAAAAGCATTTGTATTGACCGTTTAACATGAAATTTCAAAATATTGAAAATGTATAATTGTTGGAAGACATTACCTGTCAGTTTTCTGAATAGGAAATATACATGAATACCGATAGTTCTCCTTATTCAGCCATTTTAATGCGGTATTGCTCAAATCCTCAAGTTAAACTAGAAACTGGCCTTTATTGTTCTATTGACAGTTCCAATTACTAATGATTTCTCATTTTGAAATATGGAACAACTCATTGGACAGTTCTGAAAGAATTGATACGCTACACTTCCGCGCCATAATGAGAAAATAGAAAACAGGCAGCCGCAAAACTACAGCCCCACATCCCCACATACATAGTCCAAACAAGGATATATTAACCACTTCACTCAGTCTCTTCTTCTCGTAATTTGAAAGCCATTTCTACTTTGTGCATCATGCGAATGTATGTTTTGAAAAATGGAGAAGAGTAGTTGGCATCTCACAGTCACTCTGAGTGAAACGCTTTCACATTCGGGGTTTTCCGTTTGTTTATATTACGACGTAGTCTTTTCTGGATGAAAACAGATTATTGTTTGGTTAAAAATCAATAGAAAACCACTATCAGAACACTCCAGCCTTGAAAATGTAGCGAAAAATAAGCGCATATATGGCTTGTTTCAAAAGGTTAAATCGCAAGTCTCGGCCTTTTTTATCCTGCGCGAATGTTTAGCTGGCTTTTGATTAAGAATAAAAGGAATTAAAAATAGTGTCATTGTCAATGTTTCGCTGTCCAGGTAAATTTTTCTCATAATCTGTAAGCACCCTCTTTTATTTTACGGGTCAACACACCTCTGCCCCTTTTTTTAACAAAAACAGATTTGGATTAGGTTTGATTTCTATGAGCCTATGAATATTATGTGCATTGTAAAACAATTTGAATGTACGACATTTAAAAAAACTCTTAAAAGCTCAAGCTTCAAAACACTTATTTTATCATTACGACTGTCGTCATTCGCACGAGTTTTTGAACAGCAGCGTTTAGTAATGATTCGCTTTACAAATAAAAAGAATGTCTATAATACGACATAAGGCGTATAAATTTTATGACGTATGCAGAATCAATTTTTCCAAAACAATTCCGCGTTTCTACCTACAATGGCGATTTTACTGGATTGTGGTATTTCATAAACTTTTGCTCTGCTGCTATTTTATAAAAAGTACCTGCATCACTGTGTCAGCAGTATTTATCGACTTCCTCGCCAAGACCAGCATTTGGGTCAGCAATCCCTGGCGATATGCACATTTTCTATATAGTTGAGTAAAGGAGACAGGCTGACTTCTGTTCAAGCAGAAACGTAAAAAAAGACTTAAGCAATAGGGATATGTAAAGGCGATGAAAGGTGTAAAAGGATATGTAAGGGATATAAGAAACCTACGTGAAGATAAAGTTTCAAATCGCCACAAACTTGATGCAATGATGCTCTTTCATTTTCTAGGTTTTTATCATCATGACATTTTGCTCACTGCTGACCTATGTTACACAGTAGTGTATTTGACGGCAAGCCTTTGACTACGACTTGTCTGCACTCTTTATGATTATTACGTAGTGCTACATCTTGAGCTCCTTTTCTTGCAAGCACAGTCAACTAGTAGCAGTTCTGCAGTGACTTCGGGTTTTCTTCGAATTCAAAGAAACAAAGGGTTTGTCTCATATTAAATATGTTCTATATCACTGTAGTTTAAGGTAGCGTAGAATAAAAAGCAAATCCAAAACTGAGTAAAAAATTAAAAATCCTGCGAAGAAAGTGAACAAGTTTTTATATCAAGTTCTCAAACTGTTGTTTTGTTAGCAATATATGTATTCATTTCAAATTGACAAATGTAAGCAATCCTATAGATCTTTGGAAGTGTACCCTGGAAGCAATCCCAATTCAATCAAGTTTGAAAGCTTATTTTTGTACGTGTACACGGGGGGGGGCACAATATGTCTATCACTGAATTTGTGGGAGTTCTAAAGTTTCTTTTAGCAGGATCTCGGGAGGCCTTACAAACGTAGCTGACATTCAGGGTCAGATAACTGACTGGGAAACAAAGAAAGATGGACAAAGATGTAGTCGTTCTCTGCTGAAAAGTCAAACCGTCCCAAATCTACTATGTCTGAGGTAAATCGTAGGCTGTGGAAGACAGGAATGATCCAAGAGGCAAAAAAATATGGTGCGGAAAACCATCGCGGTCAGAAAAGAAAGCGTTAAAATGATTCAGGAAACGTGAAAGCAGACCCGTCTTCAGTACTCTCAAAACTTGGAACATTAAGATTAAGACAAGAGTGTGGAAAGCAAATAAACCAACAAACCCTCCGGAATTATTATTCGTAGAGAAGTCTGGACACGGTAGAATGGCAAGAAAAAAACCAGCTCATGATTCGAAACGACAATCACCGTCGTTGATTGGAGTTGGTCGAACGCATTGAAGATGTGCAATATCGTTTTCACAACTCCATATTATTGGAGTCAGCGAAACCAAAATCAACAGTTGGACCACGCAAGGTACTGGAGAAAGCTTGAAAAAAAGCGCTCCAGACGTGAAACCTGAATTCCGTTTCGAAATGAGTGGGATTTTTCTTTGTATTCTACCGTCCAGAACTTTCTACGAATAATAATTTCCGGAGGGTTTTGTGGTGGTTAATGTCCTTTCCACACTCTTTCTTAATCTTAATTTTTAAGTTTTTGGAGTGCTTAAAAGCTGGGTGCTGGCTTTCACTTTCCGAATCATTTTAACGGCTTCTCTTTCTGACGCGCGATGGCTGTTCCGACCATATTTTTTGGCCCTCTTGGGTCATTCCTGGTCTTCCAACAGCCTAGGATTACCTCCAGACATAGATAGATTTTTGGTAACGTTGTTGAACTTTTTCAAGCAAGAGAACGATACATCTTTTGGTCCAATTTTCTTTGTTTCCGCAGTCGGTTATCTGACCTGTCCGGTACGTTTTGTAAGGGCCTCCCCATCCTGTAAAAGAGAAACTTTAGAAACTGCCCAAAATTCATGTAAATATTGTGGCCAAAGTCTTCCTATTGATATGTTACGGTACCTCACTCAAACCGTAAACTTGGCATTTTTTAAAAAAGGAATCACAGGCAGAAAAGTCAAAAATTTTTTTTGTCCGATTACTTTTTTTGCTATGATTTTTCACTTTAGAGTTGTGTTTCAAACTAAATTTACAAACCAGCGAAGGTTTTGAGGTAAAACAAAAAGTGGTATATGATAACCAGAGTATCTCTTTCTTATTGTGTATTGGAAACATACGTTTCAAGCCAAGATAAGCGGTGGTATCCATCATTGGAACAAAAAAACAAAATTTTTGTCGATTACTTTTTTTGCTGAGTGTATTTCACCTGGTTTGAAACCATTACACGCAATTGCGTCCATTGTTGCCATAGTTTGAAATGGTTGCATTGGAGAGTGTAAAATTTTAATATGTTTGTTTTCGTTGTTCGTGCCGATTGGTTTTATAATTTACACGTTGCATTCAGTTCCATTTTAAACTTACGATCCATGCCAAGCAAAAAATTCTTAGTTTTAATTGCTAAAATCAATATGGAATATGAACACAAGCACTATAATTATAACTGAAGCATGGGTAGGAAAACTGACAATATTTTAATTCAATAGCAATCACAAAACCACTCGTAAACTTCAACGGAAGTTGGGTTGAATATTATTTATTTTATACAACAGCTTCTCAATTTCATCTTTTAGGCCAAACCAGCTTTCTTTGGAACCGGTAGAATCATTCTTGAGTGCGTATGCTCACAGCAAACAAATGATCTGAAATGGTAATAATGCCACCTTTCAATTTGAAAAGCGGCTTGCTGTGAGACTCATTGGATTTTTTCG